>JBBPSN010000110.1:0-41398 GCA_038093615.1 Austroboletus olivaceoglutinosus | reverse complement strand
GCAGGACGTGCATCACAGGCGAGGGCTCATTCACCGGCACACCCCCCCCGCCGACCGTCGCGTGCCCCGCGGCGTACCCCTGCGTATGCAGCGTCACCGTGCGCAGGCCGGGCCACATGGGTGCGCATCCGTGCATGGCCGTCTGCTTGTCGCTGTTGACGAGTAGCCGGACGAGGTGCATGTGCTTGTCCACGCTCAGGACGAGCTCCGACACGCGCGGCGTCGCGCGCAAGAGGTGCACGTCCATGTCGGGGCCGAATTCGCACCGCACATAGTACAGCCGTGCGAGCGCCTGGAACGCGTGCGGGTGCGAGCGCGCGATGAACGCGTGGATGGAGGCGAGCGCGGTTACTTTGACGTCCTCGAGCATGAGCGTGTCGATGTTGGGCGCGGAGACGAGGTCAAAGAGGCGCAGGCCGTTAGCGAGCACGCGTCCGTTGACGGCGAGCTCGCGCAGGGTCGGCAGGTGGACAGGCGAGATGGGCTCCTGCGACACGAGCTCGACGAACCCGCGGAGGTGCAGCGTCTGGAGACACGCGCACGCGGCCAGCACCTGGTGGAAGCTGCTCCGCGACATGGGAAACTGCGGGCCGGGGTAGACCGAGAAGGAGAGCATCTCCGCGTCGGGGGAGGGCAGGATGACAGGGACATTGTCGAGGCGGACGTCGGTGAGGAGGGGTGCCCCCTGCGTGAAGAGGTGCACCACGGGGAGCGGGCCGTGCGTGACCATGGTGCCACGACACATGATCCTCAGCCGCCTCAGGTAGGGTGCGGCCTTGTCGCGGAACGCAGCCAGGAGCGCCGAGAGCGTCTCCCTCGAGACCGCATCGAGTACGAGCTCTTCAAATCGGCTTACGTGGGGCATCAACACGGTCGTCAGCACGCGCTCCAGATTCGGATACTTGGCCCACGGACCCAGGTACACGCGGAGCAAGCTGCCCTCGGATCGCGCGAGATACTCGCCGAGGGACTCTTCCTTGTGTTCGAACGGGAAGTGGATCGAGGACCAGAGGCTGGGGGTGGAGAGCGCCACGGCGCGCCACTGACTGCACACATGAGAAAGCCGGACCTCGACGGGGAGCTGCCGGAGGAGACTGAGCACGCCGGACCACTGCGGATTCAGGTGACGGCACTCTTCAAAGATGAGGACGAGCACGTCGGGGGGCAGCCGCGCGACGGCGGACTTGGCGTTTTGGATGCGGGCGGCGCGGGCTTGGAGGTTGCGCATGACACGGAGGAGCTCGTCGTGCGAGGCCTGGAGGCCGCTGATTTGGGCGGTGAGCTGGTCGAGCTCGTCCTGGAAGCGCATGCCACTGGCTGCGTCGTCGTTGAGATAGCAGAGGGCCATGGGGAGATCTGGTGCCACTGTGCGGAATGGACGTTTAAACGGGACGCGCTGCGGGGGTCAAAGCATGGGGCACGCACGGTGTGGGATGGCCAAGAGTTCTATAGGGATATGTTCCATGGAAGACACTTTGGGATAGAGGGCACGACCAGGACACGCTGTAAACACGTTGTTCAGGGGGCATGCGCAGGATATGTCAGAGGACATACCAGACTGGGTCAACTGAGAAGGGGGTCTTTTGAGAAGTCGAGGGTGAGGAGGACGGTCGGAAATTTGTACGAGAACTTTTGCATGTGTGGAGGTGGATCTGCAACGGTCTCGGTGTCTGTACACAACGGACACGATGGTGATGGTGTCATGCAAGAAGGCCGCAAGCGGGTTGCCCGTTTTTCTTCGGTCCGAGCTTGGATGTCATCAAACATTCCTATGAAATCCACCCAGCACCAGTCCGTACAATACACGTAGCATCAACTCAAAAGCGCACCATCCATGAAGATGATGATGCAGGTGCATGAAGATCATAACTTCGTACTCTCATACCGTCTCTCAAATTCACGGAGTAGCATGTATGATCGTCGGCGGTCCTCTCGGTCCTGGCCCCTCCATTCCCCAATCCTGAGCCTGCATCTTCCGATACACGTGGGAACGATACTGCGATCCGTAGAAATCGCCCGTAAAAGCCCAATCAGGGTCGCAATGTCGAAGTTCGGTCGAGTGCTGTGGAACAATCACCCGCATGTCCACGTGCAGATGCGACTTGGCCAGTGCAGAACTGAATTGCTCTTGAAACACACGCGCACTCGATCCCTCGAGCTGCACCATCTCCAACGGTGTTCCAACCGATTTCCTTTGCTGGACGACATCGAGGAGCATCGCCATCATGGGAGGTATTTCATCTTCCTCGTCTGCGTCTGCATCATCCCTGTCCTGCATCCACGGTCGTGCCAGGTGGAGTGATAGAGTACGTAATTTGGGCCACAGTGGCGCAGTCCCGTGTAATGAAGCTTGCTTGTCGCTGTTCAGCAGGAGCCGCAGAAGCTGTGAATGATGGCCGATCGTCACAGACAGGTGGGTTAATTCCGATGTCGCGTGTGCAAGATATATTTCCAGATCGTCATCCATATCACCCTCTATGTAGTGGAGCGCACGCAGTCCCTGAAATTGTTCCGGACATATCCGCGTCATGAATTTGTGTATGGGAGACAAGAAACGAAGTTTGACGGCAAATAGTGTGAAGGAACGGATGCCTGGCGTGGCAATGTTGCGGAATACGTTGAAGCCATGAATCAAGGCATTTCCGTGGACAAGAAGCTCGCGCAGAGCGGGTAACACAACGGGCACGCTGCCCGGCTCCTCATGAAACCCGCTCACGAAACCCTTGAGGTGAAGCGTAGTGAGAGTAGACGCAAACGGGGTGATCATGCTCAGTAGATCGCTCCTAGACAGCGGCGCGCCTGGACCAGGTAATGGATCAAAATGAAGTGTGCTTATGCAAGACTCTGGGAAAGTGATTGGAATAGCGCTCAGGCGTGCATCGGCGAGAAGCGGTGCGCCGTGCCTAAAAAGCTGGAAGCGGGGGTAGGCCCCTTGTCCGCGGATAAGGTCATGGCTCGAAATTTTCAGTCGACGCAGATGGGGGGCAGCAATGTTTGAAAGGAGAGCAAGGATGCTAAAGAGTTCCTGACGATCCTCTGTGTCGAGGATTAGTTCTCGAAACTGGGGTATTCGGGGAATGAGAAGGGACGAGATGAGATCCATAACGCGTTTATCGGAGAGCACAGGGCCAATGTGGATGTCGAGGGGACACTGTTTGCACCTCTCGAGATAGGCTCTGATGGCAGTCTCTTTGTGGAGGATTGGGACTCGTATGGTCGTCCAGAGAGATGGGGTATTGAGCGCCACCTGGCGCCATCTCGAGCAGACATGCGAGAGCTGGACTTCTATGGGAAGGGGTCTTCGAGGACCAGGCCACTGGTTGAGGAGACACCTGCTTTCCTCGAAAATGATTGCAAGCACATCGGAGGGGAGCCTGGATATGGGGAGGGTCTCGTTGTTGATTTGTGCGATGCGACTTTGTAGGGTGAGGATGGAATACTGGACATGGAACGCCTCGTTGGTCAGCGCCTGCTTGCGATCTTGGAGGACGGCAATTTTCGCAGCTAACTCGTCGACTTGTTCCTGAGCGAGAGGGTGGAGGCGGGGCGGGGCGGGCTGCATGACTTGCTGCAAGACGGGTCAAGTCTACGCCGAAAACACTACAAGAAGACACTACTGACTATGCAGGGGAGCGGTTCTCTCGCTGGAGGGGTAGAAGGAGGAGGAAAGGAGGAGAGGAGGAGGAGAGGAGGAGGGAGAAGAACAAGGCTCGATTTTGCGTATTCTCGCCGTCGCCAGTACCGAAGCGAGAGCGCCTCAAAGCGGAACTTGCGTGGGAATTTCTTAAGAGCCGCTTGTCTTCCGCCGTCTAAGTATTCACTTTTTGGGACCGCAGTGCTTACCGAGGCACACATCATCTGTACAGATCATCTCGTTTGTGGGACCCACCACCTACTAGGAAGCACATTGTTCTTCGTTTAGCCCTGGACTCACAAGGTAATACAACGGCGGTCTATCGCCGAAATCCGTACGTTGCCAACTTCTGATCGTTTAGACAACCCCTTGTCTTCATGTCCTCGACCCAAAACCCAGACTCCATCACTTTCAAATTGGATCTACCACGGGCATCTGAGAATCACGTCCCTTGCCTGTACGTCATTTATCTCGACGTTGCGCGCAGACACTCGGCTTCGAGATAAGGGCAAGGACCCTTTTGAATTCGAATTCGGGACCCACTCAATGTGTGCCTTGAGAGCCGATGTCAAAGGACAAACTTTCTGTTGCCGGAAGTTCGGGAGTCTAGCGATCGTTCATTACATGATCCGGTGTTTTCAATGGCGCTAACCTTATCGCGATGATGCGGGTGATCAACTTTACAGAGCCAGGTAAGCAAAACGCATTGATGTTGACGCATATAGCCGGGAACGAATCCCTGAATAAGCCTAGATGCTACTTACTGGCCATCAATGACATGTACAGGTTAAGGCGAAGGTGTCTCGGTATCTCGTAATGCAAACCGGCGATGAAACAAAATTTTGACATCTCGTTGTTTTCTTACGCTACTGAAAGAAAACGTGCAATCCAGCAACAACACCAATGTATGCGTTGGCAGTCCTGAAAGAAGATGCAGTAGCTGCCGATGCTGCATTCTACAAAGCATACAAAGTCGGTCTAGGCGTTTTCGTGGTCGAGGACCTTCAATGTACCAGACGAATCAATTCGTCCCTGCAGGGGTTCGAGCGTTCCTCTCGACGGTTATCAATGATGGTTTCCTCGACTTGCCGTGATCGCGCACCAGACTAGCAACCACGGTCACCCCAAAATTCGTGAAACGAGAGCGAGGTCCAGATCCTGTAACACCTCGCGATCGCATCGAACCACGCAATCTTTGGTTCCCCCCCATTCTGGCCCATTCGACGAAGCACCGTGACGGTGGTTGGCGTCATAGAAGAATCTCGACAGTCGATCGTGGTTCGAGGCGCAAAGGCGGGTCGCGTTCATGCACGCAACGTGGCCCACACATGGACGTGGAGGCTGAAACCCCAGAACGTGATGATTCCTCCGGGTGGCGGGCGTCTATCGATCAGTGCATCCATTCAGACACCCACAGCGGCGTTGTTGGCATGACTCCCAAAAGTGTGGAACATACGAGCCGATTTTGGCGGATTTGTGGAGCCACGGTGGAAAGTGGTGCTGGCGCTGCTTCCCACCGCTTGACTTCTGGACGTTGGATGGTAGCTCACGTCGATAGAATATTCACAAAGGACCCCTGAGACACCAATACTAGGCTTCGTTGTGAATCATACCCAGTGAACGAAGTGGCGTGTGTCTTATCCCAATAGTATGAAAGGTGGCGAGGACGATGAAGGGAGAGTTCCATCATACTTTATCTGCCACATCGGCGGACTGAAATGCGCTGCAGGTTTAATATGTCCAGCAGCAAAGTCATTCTTTCCTTGGTGAATACTATGCAAGACTATTAAATTCTATTCCTTCCTGTATGCGTATACATGCACAATAGTGCACAAGTACGCGATTTATGGAAGAAAAAATACGTCCGAATACAGTAAATAGACCTATAAATCCTCCATTTCCTAGATCAAAAGTTCCCATTCACAACCGCGCATTCTTTGGCATCGATCGCATTGCTTGTCTGACACCCAAATCTGCGAGAACGTCTTCGGCTGTGTGATCGAGTGATCATGTTAGTCACCGACACCGTCAGAGGTCGTGTTCCGGCTCACCTCCTCCAAGGAGCGCGTCAAACGTAACTGTTCGGTAGTACTGCAAAAATGCGAGATTACTTCAATAGCAAGCGGGGGGCGAGCGAGCGACTTACGTGTTCGATGAACTTGCCCATGCCAGTCTGGGTGATACCACGCCCGCCGAATATCTGAACGGCTTCCCGTGCAGTCTCTTGGGCACACTGTGTACTATAGCTCTTCAGGAGCCCCATCGGTCTGAGGGCAAATAAGCGAGCTCCCCGGAGACAGGATAGTGTCCCTTACCCTGCCAGTTTCTGAGCTTGTTGCTTGTACGTCTACAGGACGACCCGTGAACTACACTGCGCATGCAAGCGTCAAAAAAACTCACCATATGGGTCATTTGATACGTGATATTTTCTAACCAGCTCTGAACACTCTCCGTACGAGCGATCATACCAGCTATCTTGGAGCGAATCACCGCCTGGGAAATAAGCGGTTTCCCAAATGCCTTGCGTTGAGAAGCCCATTTCAAGCATTCCTCGACGACCGATCGTTGGCTCCTTGCTGAGCTGCAGCACATTACCCATCGTTCATGGTTGAAGTTACTACATCAAAATTGAAATTGTTCATCTTCGATGTCCAATCGACGAGCAATGCGCAATGCGTACCTGAGGATAACGAAAATTCCACCGCCAACTTCACCTAGTGTGTTACCGACGGGTACATGGACGTCGTCGAACGTAATATAACCTGTTCCTGCAGTGCTGGAGTAACTCGTCTTGATCTGCCGAGTCTCAACTCCTGGTCCTCGTTCTACCAGGATAACCGTGAGACCATCCTATCAAAAACATGTCAGATGTTATAGTCAAACTTGCTTGTCAACTCACATCCGTTTTGCAACCCACTGTAAAGCTATATGCGGTGGTGAGATCCTAGTCAGAAACTAAAACTTGAAAGCGTACTAATCGGCAAATCTAGCATTGAAATGCATTGAATACAAGTGGAGATATTTTAGCAGTAATTACTTACGTAGCATTTGTGATCCACTTCTTCGATCCGTTGATTATCCACTCCTTCCCATCTTCACTTAATCTGGCAGTGGTCTGGAGACCCATGACATCACTTCCGGCCATTGCTTCCGAGATAGCAAGACAGATGAATTTCTTGCCAGACAGGACCTCGGGTATGACCTTTGCTTTGAGTTCCTCGGAACCAAAATTCAGTACAGGGGGGAGACCTATGACTTTGCCTCCCAGTATGCCTGAAATGCGGTTAGGTTGATAACCGCTGCGGGACACAATGAAGGCTCACCATCACCGTATCCTCGCGCACCACATCGCACAAGTTCTTGAGTGATTATAAGCTACGTAAAGGAGGGCATGAAAGGACGGTTCAGATTGAATACGTGGATGCATACCTCGTGGAAATAGTCAAACTAAATGGGATACGCTTAGTAAGTGTCTCAAGAATAAGATTGTTCCGAGAAACTGACTTCTTCTGGCTTGACGAGACCACCCATGAGTACTCGTCCCTTCAAGTGTTTCCCAGGTCCCAAACGCATGGCATGCATATTTACCTCGCTATTGCGTTGCATTTGTCAATGGACACTTGGGTCACGAATAAATGATACTTGCGCCATTTTGTCAAAAACCGCTTGACTTGGCCGTTTACCATCTTCTTCGCGAGCCTAAGTTCGCAAATTAAGGCAACGCAATGAGAAGGAAGATGATCAGATACCTGAGCGTCGTCAAACACCACTTCATCTATGAACCGTCTGACTGCTTTCTGGAACGCGCGATGGTTCTACGAGAGTTTGTCATCTTTTGAAAAATCAAGTTGGAGGGATTGCTTACGTCGGAATAGTACGGGCTGAAGTAACCGGGCGTCAACCAGGTAGGCTCTGCGTAAGGGACAAGGCTGACTTCGCCGACTACACGGTCATACAAGACGCTCTTCTGGCCCTGGATTTTACCGATTTGAAGGCGTTTGTATTGGGGACGCTCCAAAACTTCGTGACGATGTAGCCCATAGAATACCTCTGTGGCATCTCGACCAGCTGAAGAAACAAGGATGAGATCGGAAGAGCCAATGCCTTATTCGGGTAATACGGACCGACATCTTCGTCGAGTAAGACGGCGATACCTCCAGGATGAAGGTCCTTGAAACGAGAAAGATTATAGACTTTGGCGTCAATAACAACCCACTAATGTGCACATGAGTCGAGATAAGCTCCTGGGGCTGGTGTACGCACAAGGTCATCCGGTGTGTTATGCTGAGGGCGAATCAGACGACGTGGGAGCGAAAGAGAGGGTAGGCGCACCTGTGCGACCTCTTCAAGGGTGAATTCTTTGAGTGCGGTGGCCGCCATCTGGTCGAGTGGAGGTGATACACAAGGTAAGGAGCAAACCCCAGACTGACCCGATTTATGACTGACACATTCAAATCTGCCGGTTACATGTGATTCTACATTGGGGGTTGGTACAAACAGAGGCAAATAGTCTCCTCCGGTGAGCTCCATCAGGCTCATGATCATCTGACATCGGTTTCTACACTTTATCGTCGTCGCAAACATAGACTTCTTCAAGTGCAAAGGAGCCAATATTGTACCCGAATTTGTCCATGATTTCACTTTCATGCAGTTGGAGCTTGAAATTGAGATCCGAAGCTGTGCAAAATGAGCCATGGCGTTGCTGTGAAACCGGCATCTCAGAGTCATTCTTGGGCAACAATCTTGCATCGGCGTATTGCATGGACCGGCTTTTCCACGTGATCTTGTCGTTTTCACGGTGTACTCTCGTTTGGGCTAGAGAAGAGGGCTAGTTTGGTGACCGATGGTTTGGGTTTGGCCAAACACGGTTTCGTCGTTTAAAATTTTGGTTGTACGGTGAAGAAGCAGTTTGTAGTGCTATCTACGATGCGAGGCTACATGCGCAGCCGCGCACCGGCCATTTCCGAAACGCGCAAACCATGTTTCTGAGCGCTGGTTTGGCCAACCACTGGTTTCGGCCACTCCATGCCCAAACCACGTTGCTGAGAAGGGCCTAAGACACCTACCTGCAACTGAGGTGTCATCCCGATGCCAAAGTTTCGGTTTGAAAGGACCAGGAAAGTATATCAGCCTGGTAACGAACGGGGATTTGCTGTCCCTCCCGCATATTGGGGAGCTAAATCCGAAGCAGCATAGTCAACTTAGAGTCAATCCTAACGCATGGAAAAGGATATGCGAACGCCAGAACTGCCACATGAATGACACCTTGCCTAGTGTCTGATTTGGGACGGGGTTGACAATTTCAAGTCCGCGGGGAACCCATCGTGCCCCGTTTTCAAACCTGCTAGCGACGGAGTTGAAGTGGTGAGCCTTATTGTTGATTTGAACACCCTCGCAAAGTTAATCTTTTAAAGAACTAAACAAGCCGAGGGAGACACGTCGTTCATGTACATGAGACACCGATGTACATCGTCGAGAGCATTCATCCTGCCCCCGCTCCAACGGGCAGCAATCAAGGGATCAGACCGCGTCACTGTGTATTGTACACGCTCTCATTGGTCATCTTCGGAGAGGGCGGAGAGGGTCTGATGGACACACTTCCTTTTACTGCTTTCTCAGACTGGGTGTGTAGCACAAGATACTTTTAACGACGGATAAGTGTGCCAGGATTAAGGAACGCACATAAGCAGAGTAAAAGTTGGTCAAATAGTAAAAGGATGATAGAAGCAGAGCGATGTTTGCATCGTACATGTGAGACAGTCGGAAAAGGACCTTCAAGTTGGTAAGTAAAACTTGTGTGATAAAGTGCGATCACATTCTCTACCCAATAATAAATGTTCTCCATGCTCCTACCCATCGGCGGGACTACAATAGAGACTAATACTTACAGGGGTGCTTGCCGGCCTGGCGCAGTTCACAGCGTCCAAAAGCGAACCGCGCGTGAGAGTGGCTGAGCCGAATGCGGGGAGCATGACATGCAAGGTGGCGACACGGACGAAGGCAAGTGCGGAAGCCGGGGGGCCAGGGGGCCAGGTCGAGGGGCCGCGTGCTCGCGGCATCATGTGTGAACGCGAGGACCTCGTTGGGAGCGCCGGCAAGTGCGAGTGCGGTGGTCATGACACGAAGAGGGCGAGGCGGGGCGACGGTGAGAGGATGAAGGTGAGAGGGAGCGAGGACGGGGCGCACGAGCACGAGCAACAGCGACAGTAAGGACGAGGAAAAGGGTGGGGGCGAGACGGATGGGGGCGAGGACCAGGACAAAATGCGAGGGGGCCGAGCAGCTGAGAGTGTGAGGATGAGACGACTCACAAGGAAAGGATCAGTGGCGGAGCAACGGCGATGGCTAGTAAGGATATGGGTGAGGCGAACGAGCACGGGGGCACCAGTAGACAGGCTGTCTGCTGGCAGCTCGTGCTCGCGAGCGCGCAGGGATGCAGCAGGTAAGGCGACTTCGAGACGGTATCGACATCGTCGGACAGACGGCGAGACGAAGGCCGATGCAATCATGCACGCGCCGAGCTAAGGCAGCACGTGTTTACACGTGACCTTCTGCCAATGGGAGCTCGCACAGCGTGCAAGTTTCTCGAGCTTATCGTGTCCGGGGTCTCTTGATTACGATAACGCTGGTACTGTACCTTGAAGTCGCTAGCAAGTAAAAGTTTAAAGCACCGAACCGTAACAAGGTAGAGTCAGAGTTGTATTTCAACGACGGATAGCTATGAACTACAAGGAGAATACCGCTGTTAGGGCATACAGTACATATGCTCATAATGTATAGCGTCGGGACCCGACCAATGGCAATACATTTTGGTGGATATACAGAACGCTGAGGTGTGACATTTGTGACACGTAATGTCACAAGGCTGCGACACGAAACACGGTAGGCCACTACTTCTACTTCTACGATGCTTCACAACATCGACTTGGGAAGTATCTGGATGCATATCAATGTAATCATAGACCAAAAGCCAGTCAGCGAGTGTAAGGTTCTGGCGTGATGACTGCTGTGAGGCCTTTGCTGACGTTGCAGGTGCATTTTCAGTATGCTTCGGTCATTTTGCAGCCCTGGGAAGGTGATTGGTGGACTTATCACGGGGCTTGCGTTTCACAGCGAGCATCTTGCTGTGGCCAATCAGGCTGGTGGGGAGTACTGAAGTAAAAATTTCACGTCTCACACTCATGGGAACCTGGTCCCACGTCAGTTTTTCGAGGGGTCCCGCCCCGGCAAGCTCCGGGGCGCGATTTTTCGAAATGCGTTTTCCGCATCGCTTTGAAAAGGGTAACCATTCATCAGGTGTGGGAACTTTTCTCGATAGGATTGCCAACGCCAACAATGCAAGTGACCTGACAGATGCTCCTATTCAGCTCCCCCCCCTTTTCTCCCTCACTTGTACATAGTTCAAAACATTCTCGCACTCTAGCATTCAAGTAACTGAGCAATAATGGCCCTCAGGACAGTTAATGCCTGCGACTTTCTCGAACCCTCCCATTTCTTTCCTCGCTCTGCCCTTCCATCACTCTTTATTCCTCGGTCCTTTTGGAATGAGGGGCTCTCTCTACATGGTGCTGCAGAAAAGGTGATCAACGGCATATTTGAAGAACTTGTCGAGTCCAACATCTACATAAACGAGGAGAAGAGGTGGGATTTGGACGCTCTGTGGGTACTTATGGGAAAGGGATCTGACGAGTCTTATGAGAAGGTGGTGACAGAACTATTTAACCTGGTAAGTATATTTCTGGGTGTTGAGTGAAAGCTGAACGTGTTTCCAGGTGGTCTCGATGGCACTTTCCCTCTCTGGACAATCCAATCGCCCCTACACCTGGCGTTTTCACGAATCCCATACAGCACCTTTTCGAAAGTCCCTCATTGTCCTAGTACCCACGCAGCCGACAGTCAACTTCCGGCACATTCAAACTTACTGCGAAGTCAAACAGACTGACAGCTCTCAGCCTGTCGAAACAGCAAAGGCGCAAATGACTGAAATGGCAAACATCGTTGGGTTGATGCAGATCGATCGTCGTTTTTTCGTTGGGTCCTACCTCTGTGGACGCTTGCTTCACACCGCCCTCCATGCTCGTGGCTGTACGCTTTTTTCACCCAAGGGGCTCGACATCGACCGGCGTCCACGTGATTTTATTGCCACCATTCTCCACCTCTCCGCTGCTTCCTCAAACCTTGCTTGGAATGGCTTTGACAGCGCGGTCCAAGATTCTGGCGATTCTTTTTTGACTCTGAATTGGAAACCGCCGGGTATTGCCAGGATCCATCTCAAGCACCCGCTTCACACCTCTCTCAGCCTCCGAGGCAGCTCAACCCGAGTGTGGGCATGCAATGTTCTGGCGCAGAATGAAGATGGAAAGAGATCTGGTTGGAAGACTTGTATTCTCAAAGACTGCTGGATGGATCAAGGGTTTCCGGCCGACACTGAAATTCACGAGCTCCTGAACAGCCGCGAGCCGAAAGCCTTCCCTGACATTCAGCACGAGAAGGTTTTTGGACCTAAGGACGCTTACAGAGTCTTCAAAGATTGTGTACAAGTTGATGGCCACTGGGATCACGCTCCGCACCTCCGCGGGATTCCTCTCGTTCGCGCATCGGTAGTACCTACCTGTTCCACTCCTACACTCGATTCCAGAGGGCAAGTGGTGATGAAGGTTCAGCCAGACACAACGGCCAACATCTTGAAGCGATTCATCAAAGGCTCCGCTGAGTGGGACGAGGGTTCTCACCAGATATGTGGGCTCTCGTACGAGCCTCGCCAGCACATACGACTCATGTACGACACCATCGCCACCTCCATAACGTGGTTTTCTTGTCGGCGAGAGTTCCTCAACAGTATTATGTGCACAACTATAGGTAAGACATTTCGACGCTTCGACTCGGACGGTATCGATGTATTGACTCTCTTAGCTCATTACAATGCATTGCGGATGGATTTGTTACACTGTGACGGCAGCGATACAAATGTTTATTTCAAGGTGCAAAGTCTGAAACCAGAGCACGCGGTCCCGGACTTTCCTGAGCGTGACTATACCAAGCGCGCTGGGATCCTGGGAGACTGGGGACTGGCCGAAGACCAGCGTACTATGGGAGATTGTGTGGCGCCAGGGCGCATCATGGTAAGTTTGCACTTCTCACTTTCGTTTTGTTTACTGATTCCTGACGGTAGGGTACTTTTCCCTTTATTGCCTCTCAACTTCTCTCGCCTGAGGGCCTTAGAGGTGAGGTTCGTCATACTGCACACCACGATCTCGAGTCACTATTCTGGCTCATTTGGGTGACGAGCGTCAACTTAGAGGGTCCTTTCGGCAAACAACGTAATTGGAACGATTCCATTCGTGACTCTGTTTCTACCTCCACCCGCACCTCTGCACCCGCCAATCCGTCCTCCACGACTCCGACCGCTTCCAGTGCTGCAACGACATCACAGCCCACACGGCGCACCTTTCCTCCTCAGCTGCGGTACCCAGCTGACTGTCATGAAGACTTTGCTGGTGTACCCATTTGGGCCACACCCGGCATTCACACTGTCACCGAAGCTGATGTCTACAGCTGGAAACAAGGAATTCCTGAAATGCAGTTCTCTACTGCTCCGAGCCCGTACTGGACTACAGGCGAAGGCGGTGTTAAGTTTGTTGAGGCTATGGCGCGGCTTCGGAATCGTTTTGTGTGGCTCCTCAAGTACGACAATGTTAGAGGACCAGTAGCGCAACCACCAGAAAAGCCTATGACTCATCTAGAGTTCTTGGCAATTCTCAAGGAGATGCGCGATGCATGGGGGGACGAAGATGCACCAACCAACTCCGATATAGAAAGAGGCCGGGCCGAGTACAAGAACGCAATTCAGCTTAACTCATTCGAGCTCGGAATGCTGGAAAGTTTCGGATCCGAAGCATATTTTCCTATGGATACGAGTAAGAGATTGTCGAGTAAGCGCCAATGTGATGAAGAAGGTTATAGTAGTGGCGGTCCTGAAGCAAGCAGACGCAAGATGTCTCGCCGCCTTTAGGGGTTGAACGTATTAGCATTGTCTTGCTACCTTTTCTTCGTCTGCTCGTCTGGTTTATGCTTCTTGAATTTGACTGAATTCATCTTGTATGCCATTTCGTAAGCTATGAGTGTAGCTTCCGGTCACTAAACTACGCTCAAGTACTCGCTCGTCAGCGCTCTATACCTCCGCTGCCTAGAGCTAAGTTCTCTCTGTCGCTCGCCTTTGGGACTCACTCAGTGCCACCAGAGACCTATCGTCCATTTGACACTTTCTCTTTCTATTTTTGTTGGGATCTGACGAAGTCGAGCGCTGGGGTATTGTTGATTTGAGGCGTTGACGCGCGGATGGGAAGTGCAAGATCCGATTTAGATTTGATCTCAAGCGGTGCCTGGATCATGGACGTCGAATGGTCGTGGCTTGTCGCCGTTTCGGAAGAGCGGGCAGCTGTTTGAGAGGCGCTCTGGGAAGGGGTGAGTGAAGAGTTATCGGATGAGTATTTTACGCGATTGGTTGAGGCCGATGCTGTCGGGACCGTCAGTACTGAGCGTAGCACCTATTCTATGTGCACCCACCGTGATTGCCTGAACCCATGGCACCATTCGCACGGAGCGCCTGGAGCGCCTTTAAATCCTGTTTCCCCATTTCGCCCCAAACCTAGCCAATCGATGAGGGCACGACAGCGGGCGCCAAGCCCCCTTGCGCGCGATGCTGATCCTTCGGGCATCTAGTTTGCATTCCTTGGCGACGAGATGGACTTCGCACGTCTGGAGCTCGGCCTGGGCCTGGCCCAACTTGACGTTGGTACTTGCGGGGCCACCGCTAATACCAGGCGGGGTCGAGTAGGAGGAAGGGAGGGAGGAGAGGGAAGCTGATCCAAGGCCTGACAGCGGTGTAATGATCCGAGAAGAACGATGGGCGCTCCGCGTGGACTTGGACGCTTTGATGAGACGAGCGACACTACACAAGCAAGTAAGATAAGCTTGTGAGGAGAAAAAACTGGCATAAAGCAAGGGACGCACAGCATATCACGGTCACGCAAAACGGCGGCAAGGTCGTTCTCGAGGTCCTTGAGGGCGGAGAGCTGTGCGCGCCAGGTGTCTACCGCCTGGGTGTATCGATAGAGGGCATCGTCTGCGCCGGCGAGTGCATCGATGGCGGCTGTAACGGTCTGTGCGAGGGATGAAGGTAAAGCTGGGAGAGCGGCACAAAGCCCGCGAGGTGCTTGACGTACTCTTTTTCGTTGGCGATGAGATTCGCCAGTGGCCGCGAGTCTGGAGCACGGTGGACCATGACTAGCATGACTCACCAGGTGAGGACGAAAAAGCGTGCACGCAAGCGATACTCTGTTCCGACTCGGTGTTTTTATCGGGTAGTGAGACCCCCTACATGCCTCGAAAACGGATATTCAGCATATCTCTCTCAACCCCGGTCCGTTCTCTATCAAGGAGCATGTGTTCATAGTGGTCTGTCTTTTTCTGGCACAACACTCTTGTTTGTTTACGTCTTCCGAGCAGATGCACGAGCTCATTTGTCACTCCATTATAGTATATTCTACAGGTGATGGCTATACAGTATACAATATACAAAATTTCACTCAATTTGGCTGGCCCCAACTCGGGACCACCCCAAAACCCATACATTATGGTGGATATACAAGGTTACCATATACAGTATGAGCCTATGTACTGTAGTGCGACGTGGGACTAGCGCTGACTCAGCGCTAAGGGAAGAGAACGGTCGGAATATATAATTTTTTTTTAGAAAACAAACAAACAAAAGCACTCTGACGCAGTGCTCCTCGGGTGTCTGGGGTCACCAGGCTGAATTACAAGCGAACTTATAGAGCATCTGTCAGTTTTATCTTTTCGCCTCGAGCAGAATTTCCATCTCACTTTTGTCTCTCCAACAGTAAGTAAGCTGGGCCCCTTATTCGCCCGGTAATGGCAACGTTTTTTATACTTTCGACAAAGGGCGATTCGTCTCCCGTACTTCTTACTGAAATTAATCCGGTATGCCTCTAGGGAGCAATGACCTTGGGGCATTCAGAATGTGCTTCAAGTTCGGTATAAGTACGTTCAGTGGCAGCTGTCATGACCATGACAGATGATACAGGAAATGCGTTTCTATCGGACTTGTGACTACATCGCCATAGGAGAAGCGGGACTCTTATCAACCCCAGCAGGTTCCAGCATGCGCACTATCAGGCCGTCCCAAACCATTTTTGTGTCTGTGTTAGGCTCAGCAATGTTGCAAGCCATGCATTTCAGCCTCTTCGCGACCACTCTTCTCCCTGTGTTCGCCGCCCAGGCCCCGTTGGGTTCCAGTCCGGGTATTCTTGCTCATGGCAAAGGTCTTGCAGAGTGGGACGTGCACACACGTCCGAACCCAAATGCTACCGAGCATCTCGTATTTGAAACAGTGCACTCGTTACTTCAATGCTGGCCCAGCATGTGTATCAGGAATGGTCAGCAATTCTCTAGTGGTATTCGCACTCCCTTGGACATATGCTGATCTTCTCTAGGTCACAATATCGTGCCAGGAAGCATTCCGACAGCGACGATTTTGTACTATGGGACGAATCACAATGAATTGTCCCTGGAGCCTAATTGGGTTGCTACGGATCCCGAACATTCGTATCTCTATTACCAGAAGTTAGCTGATCAATCCCCACAAGGATGTTGGCAATTTATCCTGATGACTACTCGACCTCTGAAAGTCGTCTACTTTGACGGAAGCAGTGCTGCGAAGTTTTCATATGGCTCATTGGACACTCAAGCACTCATCACATGGGGTAAAACAAACAGTGACACGCTTGGCGAGGAGAGAAGGCGAATGCGAGACCTTTGCGCCTGGGGACAAAATTTCGGTGTGGATGGCTTTGTGAGGTAAATTTTTGGGTTTTCTCCGCCGTCTTCCTACATTGATCACCTCATGCAGGATGGAAATGGACTTGTAAGCAATCATTTTTATCATGGTTAAAGTCTTCTCAGACTTTCAGTGAGGTTATGCTCTGCGATTTTACCTCTGGCGTCAGCGTGGTTTCCTTTGCAAACATAGCAAATCAATGGACTATTCCATTCCTACACTGTGAGTCCTTGTCGACGGGATCTATTGTTTGGGAAATATCGACATGGTTTTCAATGTGCCAGCTGAGATGTCCGAATTCATGAATTCCGGTTCTTGGTATGATCGCTTCCCTGGTGAAAAGCGCATCCAGTTGGATCTAAGCGGGTTGGTCTCCTTTTACGACACCCAACTTGCCCCTTCGCTGGTTTCCATTCGAGCCGGTCAGGCGAGATGGGACACCGTGTGCAAGATGTATCCAGCGAAGATCTGGCGGCCATAAAGTCTAGGCTGGAGGCCAATTTAATCAGACCTGACGGTATGTCGAGTGGAATCGACTGGAAGACACTCGTCCAGGTCATTGTCAATCGATATGCCGGACGGCTCGAGCTAACTCTCTATCTTCTCAACATCACGACGACCAACCAAGACGTGATCCTCGATATCGCCAGGGACGCTCAGACGCACCTTCGAAATATGTTGTCCCCTTACCTCCTTTCCTCTGCCACGCCCACCGATCCGTCCGACGAGACTGAGCTGGAATGGACGATCCCGATATACAAGCTCTGTGCGACTACGCACATGTATGCGATGGAGTTTCAGTTCGAGTCTATGACGGATTCCGAGAGGCTGCTTCTTCGGGATGTTCGAGCGACCAACCGGGAGGTTTGTCGGGTAGTGACGAAGATGTGGGCCGCTGGGGTGTACACGGGGGTTGATCTGTCATTGAACCCAAAAGCGTCCCCAGATATGAGTGAGGTAACTCGGCTTCGGGAAACCTGGACAGAGGAATTGGACGGCTTGATGGAATGGCTCGATTGGAACGTATGGACCAAGTGCATGTCCCGAGGTGCGTCGTGACGTGGTGTTCGGTAGGTGTTGCATCAGCCGAGTCTTGTATGATTACACGCTGTACAAAATGACCAGATAACAACAAATCAGACACAGCATAGGTTTTCGAGGGAGGCAGCGGTTTGTGTCTTGCCTCGGCGCCTCATGTGGCAGCAAAACATGGTTTCTAAACTATGTTCTGACTATCGATCATAACGTGAACGATTTGACTGGGGATCTGAATTTCCATCAGATTTTTCTACCATTTCCAAATTTCGCTTATTCGAGGGAAATGACACCGATGAACCCAGGACCATCCAGTGGATCACGTCTATAGGGAATGCAGGTGCTATGGGCTCTGACACACAAGTGTGGTAATTACTCCTGAAAGATATCGGAGTGGCGAAGCACCTTGAACCCATCAAAATCTTTGGCTCCCAGTACCTGTCCGTAAAGAATTTGTGTGCGTGTGTGCGAATGGTCTCCCCTTGACTTCCGAATCGAAGTTTCTAAAATCGTATTTCGACATTCTTGGGGCTTTTGTTGGCGTCGGGCTCATTATGTTTTACCCTTTGGCGTCACTGCCCGCGCTCGAAGAAAAGAACCGTAGACTTCGATGCTGTACGAAGGGAGTTGATTGTACTGTCAAAACATCTAGTCATGCTTCGTGACGGAATGACGCCGCAACGAGCTGGACCAGGCAGCGAACTTTTCTAAAGCGCGATGGCATAGCATTGTCATTGAAAATATCAGAACTTCATCGGGAGCCAATAAATCAGAAGGTCCATACTTACGACTTGCGCGGGAAAATAGCTAATATTCTCTCCTGTCTAATGAGGAGTTGATTCGAGGCAACGCGTAGTTCAGAGTCGATCTCATGAAGAAAAAGGCCACAGTTGGCGCGTTGGCGTACAAGAAAGGATATTTCACCGCCAGCATCACGGAAACTGGGCACTCTTGCTTTTCCCAAATATGACAAAGACTCGTATGGTCCAACGGTATACATCAAGCCCTCAGGTCGTCAACCCTTGTTAGCCTGCGGCGGAGCCAAGGTGGAGAGCCCGGCATTTTGCTCAATGAATTCAGTCTGCGCAACGGCTGCAACTAAAGTCGATCAAGTAGTATGTCCGCATGTAATGTCTACTATGGGGTCACGACCTCGTCGGAGGACAATAAACGACGATATATATATATAAAGTCGATAAAGTTCTCAACTCACGCACCGGGGATTATAACATTTTTAGGCCATGAAAATGCCAATGAAAATGGCAATATAGGAGCAAAACATACCATTTTCATGCTATTGTCGCCATTTTCGGGTCATGAAAATGTCGTTATCCCCGGTGTATCAACATCTCTACCAGACTTTCATCAAGTCGGTTTGAGCCCCGTGATACCACTTGAACGTAAAGAATGATTGATCCGATTTATGACACAATGACGTGCTTACGTCAGCCATGAGCGAACCGGACTCCATCACCGGATATGTGTGAAGTTGGACTGTCTTATCAACCCGCAGCAGGTTCCAGTGTGGGCGCCATCAGGCTGTCCAAAACCACAACGGTGATATTCAGCAATGTTACGAACCACGATTTTCAGCATCCTCGCGGCCGCTCTTCTTCCTGCACGCGCCGCCCAGGTCCCGTTGGGCTCCAGCCAACGTTGGCCATCAGCACATTCTCAGGGTATCCTTGGTCACGGCGAGGATATCTCCGAGTGGAATTTGTACACTCGTCCGAACCCCAATGCTACTGAACATCTCGTGTTCGAAACGGTACACTCGCTACTCCAACACTGGCCCAACACGCGTATGAGAAATGGTCCGTCATTCTTGCACTGGCGCATGTTGCTTTCCCTTGAACACATTTATCTAGGTCACAACGTCGTACCAGGAAGCATTCCGAAAGGGATGCTGTTATACCACGGGACAAGTCGCAACGAATTGCCACAGGAGCCTGATTGGATCGCTACAGATCCCGAACATTCGTATCTCTTTTGCCGGAATTTAGTTAATCAACCCCAGCAAGGATGCTGGCACCTTACCCTGATGACTACGCGACCTCTGAAAGTTGTCTACTTTGACGGAAGCAGCGCTGCAAAACTTCCATATGGCTCATTGGACACACAAGACCTCATCGCATGGGGTAGAGTTGGCAGTGATGTGTTCAGCGACGAAAGAAGGCGAATCAAAGATCTTTGCGCCTGGGGGCGAAATTTCGATGTAGATGGCTTTGTGAGGTAAAATTTTCTGCTTTTTACCCGTTATCTTCTTGCATTGATCGCGTTATATAGAATGGAAATGGACTTGTAAGCAATCATTTTTGATCGCATTCAAGTTTTCTCAGACTTGTTTTAGCGAGGTCATGCTCTGCGACTTTACCTCTGGCGTCAACGTGGTTTCCTTTGCAAATCTAGTAAGTCGACCGTTCATGCCATTCATACCTTGTAAGTCCTTGTCTACTAGATCTGTTTACAGAGAAGTTCTAACATGACCTTCGGTACAAAGCAACCCAGTCGTTTGAAGTCATGAACGCCGGTTCTTGGCACAATCGCTTCCCTGGCGAGACCCGCATCCAGTTGGATCTTTCCGGGTTGGTCTCCTTTTACGACACCAAACTCACACCTTCGCTAGTTCCCATTCGATTCGGCCAAGAGAGATGGGACCACCGCGTGCGAAACGTGTCCAGCGAAGATTTAGCAACCTTAAAGTCTAGGCTGGAGGCAAATTTAATCAGACCCGAGGGCACGTCGAGCGGAATCGACTGGAGGACGCTCGTCCAGGTCATTGTCGATCGATACGCCGAACGGCTCGAGCTGACGCGTTATCTCCTCAATGTCTCGGCGTCTGACCCAGAAGACGTCCTCGATCTCGCAAAGAAAGCTCAGACGCAGCTTCGAATCATGTTGACTCCTTACCTGCTTTTCTCCGCCACACCCACCGATCCGTCTGACGAGACCGCGCTAGAATGGACGGTCCCGATATACAAGCTCTGTGCGACTACGCATACGTATGCGATGGAGTCTCAGTTCGAGTCTATGACAGACTCCGAGAAGCTGCTTCTTCGGGCAATGCGAACGACCACCCAAGAGATTTGCAGGGTGGTGACAAGGATGTGGGCCGCAGGCGTGTACGCAGGGATTGATCCGTTGAACGTGAAGGAGCCCGACACGAGCGAGGTCGCTCGGCTTCGGGAGACGTGGACCGAAGAACTGGACGACTTGATGAGATGGCTGGATTGGAATGTGTGGATCAAGTGCGATCCTGGGTGCGGTCGAGAGGTGCGTCCCGTCGGCCTGGTCCACGCTCGACGAACTAACGGAACGGCCGACAGGAAATGTGTTATCTGCCGACGTGGCCTGTCAGTTTCCCTCGGCATGGGGGAGGTAGAGGTCCAGGAGGTGGTTCCCCGCCGCCTCCGCCGCCCGGATCGGAGGAGCCGCCGCCGTATCCGGGACTGGACGGACTGTCCGTGGTCGAGGTGCGGGACGTGGTGATAGAAAATTTGGTCATGGAGGTGGAGAGCGTTGTCCAGCCTGACCCAGACGACTGGGTTCGGCCGCAGCCGAGATGCATCCGGCGCATCGAGCCCTATGATATTTGAGCGAGGCACGGAGGTCGATTGTCATGGAAAGGGTTAGAAGTGTCATCGGCGGTACATAGATGCGTATGCAAATCATATTATTTAGATTGTTATTGGGCTCTACTAATCATGACGCTTCAAGAATGTAGTACGTCTACTATCGCTAACCACATACTCAAATACTCGGTCAACTGGTCACCTCTCTAAAACGCTTACTTTCTAAAACAGTTAATGTTCCACAAATGTACGAATCATGCACACAGTGTTTCTTAACACTATGAAGTCGAACGGAGCCAATGATTCTGAGCCCTTTTCGTCGAAGATACAAAATACATTACATGCCGTAACAAGTACAGCAGGAGCGGACTCTCAATTTCTAAGAGTTGCTGTGACAGCGGGTGACATCTAATTTTATATCACGTCATCTCCGTCGGAGACGTTGAACAGTTGGTGTCTGGAGAAAATCTATTCAAGGATTCAGCGTCTGTCAGCGCCAAGTACCTCCAGGCAATATTCGAGACTAATCCAAGGACATTTTCTGTCGAACATGTATGTTAATTTTCTCAACAGCTACTACAATCCCTCTAAATGAGGTGTCAAGGCGTAAACATCTACGAGTTCCGTCATGCGATTCCAAGTACCTCTGGCGCAGCGTCGGTCTCGTACAATAGTCGCATTCGTCACAATACATTTTTTAAAAAGGTCAGATCCAGTCTAGCGACCAGAAAGATTAGAAAAGGGGGAAGCTACACGTATCAGACGGGTACGAGGAAACATCAAAACCAACCGCCAGGGTATCATCCAAAACAGTTCCACAAGAACACGTTCGCGATAGCGGTAACGCCGTGAGGGTCGACAAGGAAATGTAGTACAACAAGAGTGAATCGTAATAAATACAGTATCGGCAATAAAGGCAGAGAGGCTGGGATGTACACATGCGATGGCGATGACGAGTAAAGACACGTTTTAAAATAACGCGGCGTACTGCTGCGGCTCGTACAGCGCATAGTCGTTGGTATGCAACGTCGAGCTACTTCCTATGTTGAGCTGGCTCACCCAATTAAAGCCTACATCACAGCTGCGTAAGCTTGCGACAAGAGAATAACGCGACGCCACGGGGAGAAAGTAAACTCACCTGGCACAGTAGTCTCCTGCCAGATAGGGTCTGACAAGAACTGCATCGAATCCAATAGATCCTGATCCACCGGCATCGCCGCACCCTGAAAAAAGTCGTTTCCATGCAGCCCCAGGCCAAGATCAGTCGTTTGCGGCGAGTGCCCTCGCGAGTTGCCATTAAAGGGCAGGAATTGCTGTGCAGGGGAGGACGTGTCGGAGAAGCCCGATGATGGCGATGGATGTTCGGGGCCGGCATAAGAGTGTGATGACGAAGACAACAACCCGCTCTGTTCTTTTCCCTTACCTTTTGATCGCGAGACCGAGCGTCGCAAACGAATGTTTTTGGCGGGGTTGGGGGAGAGCGTGTCAGGGTTGACGCTTTGGGTAGCAAGTAGACCGGCGAGGAAACGCGAGAATAGCTTCGGCCCGTGTTTGTCGTCGACAAAGACCTCTGGCGCCCCGAGCAGGTCAACAGCTTCTTGGACGAGCGCGCGGATCTCCTGTCGCCGTTCGTACGTGAAATACTGCGAGTACTTCGGCTGGAGGAGCTGCGGAAGCGCATATATAATATTGTTTTGCTACAGGAGGATCATTCCTCACCTTGACGAGGAAAGCACCAGCAAACGTAACGAATACAAACTGAGCATCCGGCGCATGCCGAAGGAGGATTTCTAGAATAGTGTGTGAGTGTCTATATTCCATGGAGCGTGGAGATACTCACTCCTCTCCGATGTGGGGAACAATCTACGAACGAATCTATTCACAATCTCAGATGCGGCGTCCAAGCACTGGTAAAGTACTATTAGCCAAGAGTGGCGTCGAGAGTATATAACTCACCCGCATAATGAAGGTATTCTCGTCCAACTGGCCTTCTTTTGTATGCTTCAAACCGGTCGACAACGCGATCAGGCGCCCATAAGCATAGGCCATTCGTAGCAACTCCGAGCGGAATTGCCATTCCTCCGTTTTCTCTTCCTCGGACTCTTCCAAACGCTTCAACCAGTGCTCTCCGAGTTGCCTCAGCGCGTCATCGGTATCACTTGCAAGCTGTGCGATGTTCAAGGACTGGTCACATGTTCAGGAACAAGATCCCGAAAAACGGCCACACAAGGCACCTCACCTTGTCCAGACCAATCGGGTGACTGGGGTCACTATAAATCTTTGATGTGAACCCAGAAATCATTCTCAAGTCCGCATTGTACCCGCAAAGATGGATATCAAAGCCTTTCATGTTGAAGGGCGAGGATCTCCACCAATCTTCGGAATGCAGAGCAAAGTAATCATTGTTCGGGATGATCGAGCGCTTGCCGTACTGGGTCCCAGTCGAACGATCCAAGTTGAAGCAGTTCATCCAGATGCGCTGTCGGCTCAAGAGGATACGGGCATTCTGTTCATTAAGGGGCTTTGTTGTTACTGGACGGTTCAAGTTGATGTCTTGTGCAACCCTGAGTCCTAATTAGGGAAACAGGAACGACGAAGATAAGCCATATACAGTACCGTATGGCCACACCAAGATAGATCCAGCTTCTCTCTTCATCCCATCGCTTTGCTGGAATGGGGTAAAGTTGCATGAGAAGATAAGCTGCAGACATTTCTTCGTTCTTAGTCCCAGATATGAGTGCGGTGCCTGCAGCAAGCTGGCCGTATTGCATCAGTTGCTGGTAAAGGTGCGGTCGGGGCTCATAGAATCTGGAAGCGACACCACATACTTGATCACAGTTAGCTTTATGAGACAATATATTGATAAGATATTCGTACTGATCGTGAACAAGAACGGGCTCCGCATAGCCACATATTGAGGAGTATGGAGTGCGGGGTCTAGTAGGTTGGCCGATATATTCATCTTCTTGAAGTAGCTACGGATGCGTCAATACAAACGTCATCTTCGGCAACGTGAGCTTACATATGAAACAGGTCGTCCGCTTCCTTGACTGAGACAATACCGCGAGCTAATATATGGGGCAGCCGGACTCCAGTATTGGATGGATTCAAACGCCTTGGATCGGGTCCCGAACCTAATGGATTGGGCAAGAGTCAGAAAAACGAAGGAAAGACATCCGACCAGTGCGTACTAGGCCTAAAGAAGTCAGCGCTTGCAACGCCAACGGCCTCCGACGACTCGGGTTCGACGCTCTTTTCTCTTGCCTGTTTCCTGATAGAGAGGACAGCCATTAGACCATAAGGTGCGTCTTCTCCTGGGAGCATCTTGAGCGACGTCGTATGGGCTGCTTGCCTCTTTGTTGTGGAACTCGCCGGTGAACCCACGTCCCTAACGGCGTCATCCTCGGCAGTAGCATAACCGGACTCGTCGTCTGAGTAGTCTTCCGCCGCGGCGTCCTCGTCGCTAAGGTAGGAGTCGTCCACATCTGCTGGGTCACCTACAGGGATCAAACCGCCAAACTCCTGGATAGACACGCGTGCCTTGGAGATCCAATCTTGCATTTCTGCATTTGGGACCACCGACTCCGAGTTTAGTTCCATAGACGAATGCATACTCGACTCTGGGGGACGCGGGGGTTGGGTCGTGGAAGGACGGTTCGATGCCTCGATTTTTGCCATCAACTCCTGAATTTGTTTGGCTTGTTCGCGGATTTGGTTGAGCAGGTGCTCTCGTTTTCTAGGACAAGTGAGCGTCAGTCGTGCGCACGAGAAGACACGACGTTACATACGGTGGAGCGCGACGAGGCTTACGGCCGGGAATGACACATTCCTGGCCCGCACTTGTACAGCGCTTGCATGTGTCGCTGTCATTTATGAATTCACAGCGGACCTAGAGTACATACATGAGATGGTGGTATCATCATGCACTATGATCTACCTTCAAACTCTTGCACCGAGCACATGCTCCGGCACTGAATCCGAAAAAGCATGAGGTGATAGACTGGATATGCTAAGCTGGGTTCACTGACGATTTTGACCGGGTTCCTTCATGCTCTTGAGAGTCGGATGGGTCGCCTGGGATGTCATCGCCATCGTCGTTTGGTTTGGATCTCTTTGTGCTTGGAAGAGAATCCTGTTGCGCGCGTATATAAGATGCATTGAAGTATTGCGCTTGTATCTCAGATTGTCGAGAGGGGAGTGGAAGGGGAGTGGAAAACTGCATAGGGCCTGCGGGAAGATACGAAAGTGCGGTAGTCACGGTGGGATTGGGGCTGGAGGAACCCTCCGATGAGCGGTGATTGGGTTCAAGACTATGCCCGAACTGGTTGGACTGATAATTGGATTCCGCAGCATTCAGGCTCGGTTGGCTGTAGACTGGGGAAACGTGAGCATGAACGGTGCGGGAGGGTGCACCAAAGGCGGATGAAGATGTGTCTAACGTGAGATGGGCATCGTTGAACGGGGTCTGCGCCTGGTTGACGAACCCCGAGGGGGCTGTAAACGAAGGGTATGAGCTGTATCTGGACTGTGGTGGGCTCAAGGAAGGGGGGACACGTTTGGCGCTGGGCGTGTGCTCGATGGTGCAGTCGTGTTCCTCGAGCTGTAGGGAGAACTGGGGGTGATTCCAGATGTTTTGTCCGGGGATATGTTGGGCCTGGGTGGACATGAGGAAGAGGGCGACGGGGAAGTCTGATGAAGCGAGCTGTCAGTCCGCCAGTCCGGTAATTCGCGGGAACGTGTATTATTGTCTTTTTGGCACTCTTGAGCGGTCCGGCTGCTGCAGCTAACCGCCAACAACTAGCTGATTTTTTTGGTCAATCTTGTCGTCAAGGTTCGCTCGGAACTGGCAGTGTCGCCACATCCTGTGCTCCCGTCTCTGCCGTCGAAAATTCACCGACGCATTCCAGTGCACCTCTCTTCTCGATTTCTGTGTCGTGTTCGAACATCCCGCATTTCGACCGAGTCCCCATTCGTAGGCGGTGTCCGCTTGCCTTGTGGGATCACTTGTGGTCCTGTTCCGGGCACAGCGGTCGTCATCTGGGCAATTTTCGATGATGCAATCACACGTATGGTCCTGCGCGTCACCATGACCATGTCTGCATTGCTTGGTATGTTGTTCCGATGGGTTTCCTTTTCCTAAATTCCAAGCTTGCAAGTTTGTGCCGTTTTTGACGCAATGGGGATTGTGTCTTTTGATCGACAGGTCATCAAGCACCAGACTGCGGCGGACGACTAAGCAAGTAGTCCTCGCAAGGCTCTGTAAACCGAAGCACATCCCTGCGTAGACAAGTCAAGGCGGTTGCTTTACGTCATGCGGCGAAACACTAGGACACAGACGACTACAATCCGCACTCTGCCGAGAACCATGCTGCAATAGCGGAACATGGCCGCTGCTTTATTCTTCCCTTTCACCCACAACATTTCCAGGGGAACCCATATCGGCTTTTTGAAAAAAAGCCTGGAATGGGATGCCGCCTTCCCGTGCCTCGGGCTTGTGCGTACACGTGCGGTGCCTATGTATCTTTGCACCAGTATGTAGCACGTGAATATTTTGCGACCTTCTGCGCATCTTTACCTATGTTCGTCATCACCTGAACATAAGATTCCACGCCCACATGCTCTGTAGTTATTTTCGGCCTTTATCCAAAATACCGATATGGGGCGGTTATGCGGACTTTCATCAACCCCTGGCGACGATGACCGAGCTCATCACAGTCGCTTCTACATCTTCCGCGTTCTTGTTGCTGAACGGAGTAGGATCAACATGTATAGTACGAGGGTACACTATCACAATGCTTCGTCTTGTCGCTCCGTACGATCATCGCTGCAACATTACACTCTATGTTGCGCTGCCGAAGATCTGGTATCGCCGACAGATGCTGGGCCCTATTTCGTCATACTGAGCTTTCGTGTGGCATGATGTATAAAACTCGGGCTGTGTAATGCATCAGACATTCCATGCCATGGATCGATCATTGGATGTGGGAATCTTACCAAGGATGCCAAGAGCGAACCTCCGAACCAGACGGCGTAGCTAAGCGACAGGGTCAGCCTGGTGGCATTACGGTCATCACAGTATTTACCGTTGGCGCTTGTGGGAGATGACATCGACTTCAACCCCAGATGACTGCAATTCAGTCAGAAAACCTTTCCGCAAATTATCAAACAAATCTAACCTTTTGGGTACTTCCACTAGAAATTACGCTAGCTTCGAGCCGGCGATCAACCAATTGCTTTAGATCCCGTTTGAGTCGCTGCCCAAAGTGCTGGAACATCGTGGAGCCTCCGGACAATACAATATTCTATCCGCGGATTAGGAGCCGGTCCGAACATGTGGGTCGTACTTACCTTGTACAAGCCTCGGCGGACATCAATGGGTGATGACCGAATCACATCGTCCACGATCTCGGGAAGGGGAGTCAAGAAATCGGACGAATAGATTTCCGGATTGAAGAATATTTCTGGTGCAAGAAAACGCTCATATCCGACGTCAATGGAATATTTCTGTAGGGAATTAATAATAATAAAATCAGCCGAGACGACGGAGTCGTTAACTGGTAACCGACCTTTCCTGTGACGCTGTGTTCACCTTCGTACCTCTCAAAGTATTTGTACGGTTCAGCATCATACTTTCTAAACTCCTTGACGATGTCTTGGCAAACATAACTGTAATCTTCTTTCACTTTAGACGCAATTCTCATCTGATCTTCTGGGGGTACTGCGATCGTTTCACCGCGCTCTCGCAGAAGGTTAAGTACGAATTGTGTGATGTCACGCCCGGCGACAGGGATGTGTTTGATAGCGCTCCCAATCACATAGCCTTCAGCGCAAGGAATCACGTGAGTGACACCGTCGCCAGAGTCAATGACCGTGCCGGTCAGCGTTCTGTCTGTGACTCGGTTGGATGACCAAGACGCGGCAAGCGCTAAAACTGCCTGCACAGCAATGTATAGGCCTTTGATGTTAAACGACTCGAAGAAGATCTCCGCAGTTTGTTCCCTGTTCTCTGGAGGATTGAGGGGTGGCTCGGTCTGATCGTGCAAGATCAACGTCCAATCTCCATTTGGTTAGCGAATGACTGACCAGGAGGAAGTAATGATCCTCGGGTTCGGCGCGCAGGTACTTGAAGATCGTTTGCTCCCAGTACCGTTCCATGTGATCCCAATTATCAATCATACCATGGCGAATCGGGTAGTGCACTCCATATCCAGGCGTCTTGGCGTTTGCAAGCGCTTCATCTCCGATGAAGAAATCGAGGTCTTCGACGCCTCGCTTCGACGCAAGATTGCCGGGCTTTGCTGGGATATGAGGTCCTCCACGCGTTGGCTGAGCAGCAGGACCGCGCGTGGCTATGGCTGTCGGAAAGACGCTGAGCTTGTGTCAATTGGGTCAAACCGCAGCAATCCAAACGCAAGACTGACAATGAGGGATCGGAGTTGCCCGCGAATCTGGGAGGATAATTTAATATCGATGACGAGTTTCATGGGCTAGAATCATACCCTATCTTTGAGTAGCCAGTACCATTATCGCAGATGATGGGCGCGAGGAGCGACATGGTTGCGTTGCGCTACCAAGAGATCTATGGAGACGGCGTCGCTGCGCGAAGTTTTGTTTGGTCCAGTTTGGCAAAGGCTTGGGATCCTAACATTGACAAACAACAGATGCCGCAACGCCGTCTGCAAAGTTCAACCCTGAGGTTCCTTGATTATTGTACCACGTCCATTTTTTCCGGCTGTTATTGAACCGCACGGTGAATATACGTGATTATATGCGTCTTTCTCCCACCAGTATCTCCCTCTGCAGTCGACATGACAAGTAAGGCATTCCCGTGGTTCCCCGTCAGGAAAGCATGCAGCCCGAGTTGCCCCGAAGTAGAGGTTAACGATGTCATAAGTTTCTCCGTTCTGCCATATGGAATTTCCACAACAGGAAGGTTAGTTCAACTTGGAATTCTCCGTCACCGTTCAAAATGTAATGCTGACCATGTTGAACAGACCCAAGACGCTTATCTCCCGCCATCAGCTCAAGAATGGCTCCTATCAACATACTCCTGACAGGTTCGACTGGTATGTCGTATTACCCCCAAGGAGCACTACAGAGATGAAAAATCCCCCGTTCTCATCGTAGGTTACATCGGCGGATCGGTCCTTTCAGCCCTCCTCCGCCATCCCAGAGTGGACGAGTTCAGCATCACTGTTCTTATCCGTTCTGGAGCGAAAGTGTCTCGCTTCAAGGCAGTCCGTGTCACTCCAGTAGTAGGCTCTCACGATGACTCCAGCCTGGTCAAGAACCTTGCATCCCGAGCTGATGTCGTGATCGCATGTGTATGGACCATCCCATATGTCACTTTCTCAACTAAATTCACTCACCTAGGCGGATGCTGACAACCTAAACGCCGCCAAAGCTATCCTCTGTGGATTAAAGCAACGTCATCGCGACACCGGGGCCATCCCCATCTTGATTCATACTGTAGCTACTCACTTCCTTTTCCCCTGTTTCATGAATTAATCGTTTTGTGTGTAGTCGGGCATTGGTGCGCCACACACTTTGCGTCGTCATACACTATTTCAGAGTATAATTGTTCTAGGTGTTCTCATTGACGATGCTCGTGGCAACTACCCCTCAGATGAAATATATTCTGATTTCAATGTCCATCAGTTGGAGTCCTTACCACGCACTCAGCCCTACAGAGAAGTTGATATTACGATAACGGACGCTGGCGAGGAAGGTGCATTTTGACCGTTGCCATTGCCATATGCCAACCGGTATACTGATTATTGTTCAGGATATGTCAAGACCTGTATCATTCTTCCCGGTTTGGTTTATGGGATCGCCCAGACTCGTCTCGTTAGTCTTGGAATCCAGAACCCGCGTTCACAGCAAATTCCGGCCACTATAAATGTGGGTATCCATCGGCGCCAGGGTGGTGTGATTGGCAAGGGGGCGAACATTTGGTCACACGTACACATCGAAGATCTTACGTGTTTATACATGGACATCTTTGATGCTGCCATCAGCTCATGCCGTCTTTATGTGGGCCGTATCGGCATATACTTTGCAGAGAATAGGGAGTGTGATACGGGGGTGATCTTCAGGGCGGTAACTAAAGAACTCAGCGCTATAGGATGCGGTGGAAGTCATCCAACGGCTTTCACCGAGGCAGAGATGGAGAACGGCACATTCGTAAGTCATTAAACGCTCGGCGATCCATTTCAGACTGAACCGGCTTTCAGTTTCGGATGATGGGTGCCAACGCGCGGGCCAGGGGTGAGCGTTCTAGGTCGATTGGATGGAAACCCGTGCATAACACGCGGTCTATGTTGGAGAGCATCTGTGACGAGGTGGCCATGTCGACTGGCACAACAAAGGAGACAGATTTTTAGCAGAAGGAATATATTTGGCCCTTTCGATTTCCCGATGTAAGTAGAATGCAATATAGCCGGTAATCATCATTGACGCGGTACGATGTGTTGTCTTTTCTTACATTGGCAACGGAACGCTCTTGGTAGCCGAGTCCATCAAGATCAGGCAGTCGCCCCTGTTACATTAATTAATTTTCCTGTTTCTCGTCTGAGGCCTGTTCTACTCCCGCTATAAGACCCCCTGCACGCACCATACCATCGACTCCAGACCCATGCTCGAACACACTCCACTGTAACCGACCTCGATCAAGTTCACCCTCCACTCCCTCTAGTACAACTACACTCCTTCATCCCACTACCTCTATCAAAATTCTATGGCGTCACAATTCCCCATGCCACCCCCATTGCCAAACCCTGCACCTCTCCAGGGCTACTTCATTGGAGTTTTGATTGCTGGCTCTGTCGCCATCTCTGTATTGCTATGTCTTCTGTACCTCCGATTTCGACGATCCACGAGGGACACGAATCGGGCTGATGGATTCCTTGGTGTCGAGGGTGTAGCACGCCCCATGTTGGCAGGAACCAACCGTTCGTCAACAAGGTAAAGCGTCCAACTTCATGGCAGTTCTCTTGTATGCTAATCTTCTCCTCAAGGACCCCACCCCCCTTTAGCAGACACAAACTTACGGCTTCGACCATCATGCCCGAAAAATGCATCACTCGCAAACCCACTGTTCCTAGTTTGTCCGACAAGGCCATCGTTTCATCCAAGCTTGGACTCTTCCCTACTTCCTCTACACTATCCTTACATCGTCCGATGCAGAACGCCTGCACTGCTCCAAACCGTCCGCTTGCATTGTCGATCCTTAACCCCGCGCACCCCCGACACAGCAGATCATCCTCTGGGTTTTCTGCCTACGTTGCAAGTCCCTCGACCCCTGGATCTCCTTTTTTTGATCTCATGTTCCCCTCGCAGGCGAGGCCTGTACTCCAATTCTTTGAACCTTCCCTCCCCGACGAGCTAGCGCTCCTCAAGTACGGCGAATCCCTGACAGTCCTTCGGTCTTTTGACGACGGTTGGTGCCTCGTCTCCCGAGACACAGCACGCATTTCCCGTCGTTCTTCCGCACGAATGGCGAGCAAGGGCGATTGTACGGACGTTGGCCTCGTACCCGCCTGGGCGTTCGCCGAACCCAAAGGCGGCGTTCCCACGCGGCCTTTTCGCAATACGAGCATCAACGCGCTCTATCTTGGTCGCAACGCCCAGCGAGACGCGGTCATTTCTTGGTCGTATTTTGGTTGACATGTACGTGTTTCGAGTGCTGTCTGTTTCATTTTACGACACGATCTCTATTTCTTTTTTGTTCCGATTGCATCCACGGGCCAGGCCGTCCCGGGCGCGCAATTGATTATGGTTTCCTTTTCTTCTTTTCGCCCATTTGGTCTCCTCGTTTGTTCCTTCTTGGCTTCTAGAGTGCACGTGTGTGTGATTTGGATCCGCTTGTAGAATCGAGATTTTGTAGCCGTAACTGTTGATTATACCTTGAGGGAGTGCCTATTTGGCGTTTCAGAGAGCTGTCGGAGCGTTCGGATAAGTATTAACGACGACCCGAGTGCCTTCTCCTTGCCATCTCAGCGCGCCCCATTGATGCTAGCTGCCCCAGTGACATTGATGCTTAGTGGCGAGGTCGAACAAATGGGCTTATAATGATAGGCGGTATATACGGTCTTACAAACAGGCTTTTCTCCCCAAGTCCCTAGTCGTCTATTATTAACGCATGGTTCTGTGGTTCGCACGATTACGGGCTTACCCGGACATGCAATTGACACCACACACATTTCATTGATCATTTATGGGAACAGTGGCGCTAGACATGATCAAATCGGTCTGCCCCTACCACCTGCCCTGGAGAGGTGTGCAGGAAGCTGCATGGTGCTGCATGTCATACTACCATGATACGATGCTCAGAAAGAACTTACTTAGGAGGAGTCGAATGTAGCCAAAGAAACAACACCACGAAGTACAGGCCCTGGGCACCCATGACGCCGGATCGTGAGTGCGCGACAAATGCGACAGGGGGAAATGGAATGAGTCATAGGAGCAGCACAGAATACGTGGAATGAGTCACTTCTCCAGTAACCAGTTTATTGTATTGGATGATCGACTAGTCGTTGAAGGAGGCACCGAATCGCGGAATGAGAATTGATAAACTCAACTATGACGTTCAACGAAATCCACACAGTTGGCGTTCGTCTGGACCAGTCTGGACTTCATGTCATCGCTGGTTACGGCGGGTTACGACCACTGGACCCTAGTAGTTATCGATCTGGTTCCAATTCTCCACGTCAAACGAGATACGGTCGTGACACCGTCCGGTTCTGTTTCAGCTGTGTACCTCGTAGCTATCTCACGGGCCTGGAGTGACGGGCCTTGGGCTGACAGACAGATGCGCCGATTTATCGATAGCCTTTCAAACCCAGATTTTGCGACCAAAAAAGTAAACTATCCACAGTATGCGGTTCGCATGGTAAGTAGGTGTTTACTGACCATCAAAACGTGTAGGGGTGAACCTGTTGGATGCATTTGGGTTGCGGCCGGATCCATTCGTCCGGTTCAGGTTTCATGGCACTAGACATCTCATCCGCCAGCCTTTTCATAGCCATCGTCCGCAACTCCAAACTAGACAAGTTCTCTGCATCCATTGCATATTCGCCGGACGGCCCCGGGAAAGGATTCGGGAATTTTGCCAACCAGGGGAAACCAATAGGCCAGGTGGGCAAATAACACATTTCCTGTCGGCCGTGGTCAGTTTTTGTATGAAAATGAGGCGTCGGACGATCCACGACACGCACCTCTGGACCACAGGCAGGATTGCACTTGACCCACACATGCCAATCGAGCCATCCCATTAGACGATCCAATTCCTTCGCCCAGGTTTCTCTAAGCCGAGCTACCTTGGCGATGTCTGGGGACTCCTTTGAGTTCAACAAAGGATCAATCCCTGCATAAACCCCAGCAGCCCACATCTTCGTCACCGTGCGACAGATCTCTTGACTTGTTCCTCGTACAGCACGGAGAAGTAGCTTCTCCGAATCCGTCATAGTCTCAAATCGAGACTCCATCGAGCACGTGTGTGTCGTAGCACAGAGTTTGTATATCGGAATTGCCCAATTAAGCTCGTCTGATGATTCAGTTGGTGTGACCGAGAAGAGCAAATAAGGTGTCAGCATGATTCGAAGTTGTGTTTGCACTTTCTTGGTGAAGTCGAGGATTTCGTCAGGGTTTGTCATGGAGGAATTTAGAAGATAGCGAGTCAGCTCGAACCGCTCCGCAAATCGATCAACTATGACCTGAATGAGCGTTTTCCAGTCAATGCCGCTCGATGCGTCATCGGGTCTGATCAGATTGGCCTCTAATCTCGACTTTATTACCGCCAAGTCTCCGCTGGATATGTTCGCTACTCGATGATCCCATCTCTCCTGGCCGACTCGGATAGGAACCAATGAAGGGGCAAGTTGGGTGTCGTAGAATGAGACTAACCCAGGGATATCCAACTGGATACGCGTCTCGCCAGGCAAGTGATAGTGCCAGGTGCCAGCACGTATTAGCTCAAACTTGTTATACATCGCTGTCGAAGCCACCTGAGTATTTCTTAAGCAGTAGATACGCCAGAAAAAGACTCACGAATTATTGTTTGGCTACTAGTCCATCCACTTACTAAATTCGCGAATGAAACCACGCTGACACCGGACGTGAAATCACAAAGTATGACCTCACTAAAGCCGCGTAAGGAAAGTTGACGTGTCTGCGAAAATGATAGCTTACAAATCAGGTTGCATCCTGTGGAACATATTAAATGCAGGTCGGTAGCGGAAAAAGTGTATGCTTACCTCACAAAGCCATCGGCACCAAAATTCTTCCCCCATTGACAAAGATCTTGAACCCTCCTCATTTCGTCCTCGAATAAATCACCATCACCTAGTTTACCCCACGCAAGAAGATCTTGCGTATCAAATGGGCCGTATGGAAGCTTCGCCGCACTGTTGCCGTCAAAGTAAACCACCTTGAGAGGCCGAGTAGTCATGAGGGTGAGAAGCCAAGCATCTGCATCATGACTTGGATCGAATAGATCGTGGCAAAAAATAAACGCATGTTCAGGATCCGTAGCAGTCCATTCCGGACCCAGCGGTAAATCCTTATCAGTCCTTCCATGATAGAGAAGTGTTCCTTTCGGAATGATTCCCGGTACGATATTATGACCTAGCGGAGAATATGTATCTCAAGAAGGGAATGTAAAGGAATGGGTTGCTTACCATTTCTCATACGTGTATTGGGCCAGAGCTGAAGCAGCGAGTGCACTGTCTCGAACACGAGATGGTCGGTAGCGTTTGGGTTCGGAGATTTGTCCAGGTTCCATTCTGTGAGATCATCGTTACCAAGAATAGTTGGGTGATGGTAGTTTGGCCAATTCTGAGTAGAGCTCAACGGGACCTGAACGTGAACAGCGAGCGCGGGGATTAGAGCAGAAGCTATGAGAGCGAAAAAAGTTGTGTGAAACATTACTGGGCGGGTCGATCTGGCGGCGCCCGTGTCCCGGGGGTGATAAGAGGACGAAAATGCGGTGTAATCACCAGTGGGTCATTGATGAGGATCCTTTGCTTTCTCTCACGTCGTGGTATTGTCCCCGTCAAGTTGGGGTTTAAGTCCGACTAAGGCAGGAGGAGAGATTCAATGTGGTCAAAGACATGCGGTTCCGATGCTTCTTCTGAACGTACTGAAAAGGAATAGGAAGTTTTGGCCTGACGTTGGCCTACAGTTGTTTGCTAGACCACAGCCACACTGCAACTCTGCAAACAGTTCTGAAGTATAGAAATACCGAAACCTACCTCGGAGAGGGCAGAAAAGGGTCCGTGACTTAATGAGTCCCAGGCTCATCCACAGAGCCCGCGCTTGGAGGTCTACTCCTGAGAAGTTTTGGGGTTTGCAGCCTTATATTTGTCGACCTTAGGCCGCTTGGCATTAAAGATGAAGACGCCTTGTAATAGGCATGAAGACGACAGACAACACTTACAATAACTTGTGCTCACCAGCTGCATATAACGCATTAATCGAGCCTAAAAGAAGAATAAGTTCCGAAGTTCTGTGTGGCCGTCCGATGCTGGTTGCACAGAATGCGTGCCGTACCACATGATTCTGATCAGTCTAGTCACCATGATCAGTCAGAGAAATGAATACAGATGGGCCTTGCGGCCAGATATCGCCGCGATTCTATACGCACCGTTTATTCAGTCCCTTGCTTACGAAGACAGCGGAGTCGGAGTCGGTGCTTGGCACTTCTATCCTCCAGACCCCGCCACGTTACCACACTTATGTAATAGATTAGTTTCCTATCCAAGCGATCCTTTTGAAGTGCAACTCACAAAAACGGCGGCCGAAAAATGATTCCAGTCTGGAGGCTACCTGCCCGAGTATGTGCACTTGTCGGCCCAATTCTATCACGGTATGCAAGGATTTGAAGCAAACTGGGACCGATTTGAAATTCTGATTTATGTTCCTGAAAAATTTTCAGTCATTCGTCAGACTCGAATTCTCACTTCTTTTGCAGCATGGCAGTAGTCATATGACCCTCAGGCCTCATCTTTGACCGGTCTTGAAGCTGAAGCTTGAAGCTCAGTACTCAGTGACCAATGACAGTTTCCCTGTATCGCTAATCGTGAAGAACGCTTGGAAGAACGGACCCCACGATGGAACAAAACGCAGCATGAGGAATCGAAATTGAAAGGCCACCACGTGTCTATAGCACGGGTGTTACGGGTCTAGGGGTACGACGAGTACAGGTACGGGTTGGGTAAAGGTCAACCCGCACAAACCCGTACCCGTAGTGGGTTTTGACGGGTTTCTCAGTGAGGGCTACTACCTATGGAAGATGGTATCAGCGTTACTCGTATGTCAGGCTTCCGCACAGCAGAAATCCTCCCTCCTCTCCACACGTGTAACCCACCGCAATGCAACCTGCAGTCTATCCGGGATCACGAACCTGTGCAACTCGCTCGAGAGCGTAAGATTGGGAGCTATACCCTAAATAGTTGAAGGGTGGCGGCGGTCGGGTTAGTGATAGTACCCCCTAATGGCTTTTGCACTTTGTAGGTAAACCACCGCCACCCTTCCCCTACTTATACAGTCGTCCAACCCTAATCCTCGGATAAGGGTATCCCATGGACAAGCAAGCGAGTGCCCCCTCTTCACACATAAACCCAGAAAGGGAGTTGATGAAGAGCGAATTGTGGCCCTGGGCATCTCACCTGAAAAACTCATTATCATCCACAGAAATGCTAAAACTTCGTAAGGCGTAAATTATCTGCTTGGATACATCAAAGGCATAGACTGAAGCCAGCAATCAGCACAGCCCATGAATACAACTTCTCCGATTACCTTAAGTACAACTTGAAAGTAGCGGCTATCAGAAGGTGTAGGGTGCAACCCGTCTGACACACTTAGGTTGCGGCCGGATCCATTCGTCTGCCTCAGGCTTGATAACGCTCGACATCCCATCCGCCAGCCTTTTCACACCCATTGTCCGTAACTCGAAACTGGACAGGTTTGCTGCACCTCGTGCATCGTCCTCTGACGGCATCGGAGCAGGATTCGGGAACTTTGCTAACCAAGGGAAACCAACAGGCCATGTTGGCAGGTAGCACATTTCCTGTTCGTGTATCATCAGTGTTTGTATAAAAAGTACGACGTCGGGATTATGCCACGATACGTATCTCAGGACCACAGGCAGGATTGCACTTGACCCACACATGCCAATCGAGCCATCCCATTAGGCGATCCAATTCCTTCGCCCAAGCTTTTCTAAGCTGAGTCACCCCATCGATGTCTGGGGACTCCTTTGAGTTCAACAAAGGATCAATCCCTGCATAAACCCCAGTAGCCCACATCTTTGTCACCATGCGACAGATCTCTTGACTTGTTCCTCGTACAGCACGGAGAAGTAGCTTCTCCGAATCCGTCATAGTCTCAAATCGAGACTCCATCGAGTACGTGTGTGTCGTAGCACAGAGTTTGTATATCGGAATTGCCCAATTAAGCTCGTCTGATGATCCGTTTGGTGTAGCCGAGAAGAGCAAATAAGGTGTCAGCATGATTCGAAGTTGTGTTTGCGCTTTCTTGGCGAAGTCGAGGATTTCGTCAGGGTTTGTCACGGAGGAATTTAGAAGATAGCGAGTCAGCTCGAACCGCTCCGCAAATCGATCAACTATGACCTGAATGAGCGTTTTCCAGTTAATACCGCTCGAAGAGTCATTAGGTCTGATCAGATTGGCCTCTAATCTCGACTTTATTACCGCCAAGTCTCCGCTGGATATGTTCGCTGCTCGATGATCTCATCTCTCCTGGCCGGCTCGGATAGGAACCAATGAAGGGGCAAGTTGGGTGTCGTAGAATGAGACTAACCCAGGGATATCCAACTGGATACGCGTCTCGCCAGGCAAGTGATAGTGCCAGGTTCCAGCGTGTATTAGCTCAAACTCGTTGTACATTGCTGTCCCAAGCTACTTGTCAGAATATTTCTGAGGCAATAGATACACCAGAAAAAACTTACGGATTATTGATCGGTCACTGGTCCATCCACTTACTAAATTTGCGAATGAAACCACGCTGACACCGGACGTAAAGTTACAAAGTATGATCTCACTAAAGCTGAGTAAGGATAGACGATCAGTATCTGGGAAAATGATAGCTCACAAATCAGGTTGCATCCTGTGCAATATGTTAAATGCAGATCGATAGCGGAAAAAGTATATGCTTACCTCACAATGCCATCGACACCAAAATTCTTTCCCCATTGGCAAAGATCTTGAACCCTCCTCATTTCGTCCTCGAATAAATCACCATTGCCTAGTTCACCCCACGCAATAAGCTCTTGCGTATCAAATGGGCCGTCTGGAAGCTTCGCCGCACTATTGCCGTCAAAGTAAACCACCTTGAGAGGCCGAGTAGTCATGAGGGTGAGAAGCCAAGCGTCTGAGTCATGGCTCGGATTGAACACATCGCGGCAGAAGAGAAACGAATGTTCAGGATCCGTAGCAGTCCATTCTGGGCCCAGTGGTAAATTTTTATCAGTCCTTCCATGATATAGAAGTGTTCCTTTCGGAATGGTTCCCGGTACGACGTTATGACCTAGCGGAAGATACATATGAAAGGGAATGCAAAGAAATAGGTTGTTTACCATTTCTCATACGTGTATTGGGCCAGAGCTGAAGCAGCGAGTGCACTGTCTCGAACACGAGATGGTCGGTAGCATTTGGGTTAGGAGATTTGCACAGGCACCATTCAGTGAGATCGTCGCCATCAATAATAGCTGGGCGATGTTCGTCTCGCCAATGTTGAGTGGAGCTCAACGGGACTTGAAGCTGTACGATATAATACGAGAGGCTCACTGAACACAAGTTCCGTTGCAAATATAATATAGCACGCTCACTCAGCACGTCCGATGTGGTCGCACACAATGTGTGGTGCATATTGACCTAATAACGTCATTGACTCGTTGTGTGTAACATCGTCGTCGTCATCCCCGGAACGACTCACAGCTAGACTCGTGAATCTTTGTTCATCATGTCAGCCGAAATTTACGCGCCGACAAATGTTATACATACTCGCAATGTCAAAATCACACAAGGTATCTCCCGAACACGACCACGATACCACTCTCGCACCGTGACGGAGTTTGAATTCTCCGCCTCCACGGTCGACCCCCACCGCCTTCTTCACCGTACATACTAGGTCCGAACATCAATACTTGCTCTGCTTATTTGAGGGGGAAAGTCCTGGACAGCGATTTTATAGTTGCCTCAACCTCCTTCACAATCAGCGGAGATGCCGCGATTGTCATGATCGCATAAATTCCAAGGCTCATGCACAGCCCGGTGTCCTGAATCAGAAGTCGAGCAGGATCCCCTCGTTGACCGCGTCACCCACGTGGGCGCGCCGCTTTGCGTTGCAGAGACCGAGCGACAAGATGTTGGTGCTGTCAGCAGTAAACTGTGATTATTGACTTCGCTCATCTTCCCTTATTTCAAAAATCACCCGCATCGTTGGGTACGTATGGACTATTATTTCATGGATGATACCTGCGTAACATGTACATTCAACTATAGTATGTACTGCTCGTGTAACTGTGAACATGCAAAATATTCATGGACGACGTTCTGGAATGGTGTCTACGAACAATCAAAACCTGTATGGTGTAACTCGTCTAATGCATTTGGGTTGCGGCCGGATCCACTCGTCCGGCTCAGGTTTAAAAGCAGTTTGCGCCTCATTGGCAAGCCTTTTCATAACCGCAGTACGCAAAGCAAGACGGGTCATTCCCCGGTTGGGCGTGAAATCATCGATTGGGATGGGATAAGGCAGCGGGATATCGGCCAACCAGGGAAAACCAACAGGCCACGTAGGCAAGTAACACGTCTCCTGTTGGCCACGTTCGTGACCAATAGATATGAAAAAAAACTAGATGCGCACGATGCGAAGATAGACACACCTCAACACCGCAGCCAGGATTGCATTTGACCCACACGTTCCAATCAAGCCAAGCCATTAGGTGCTCCAAGTCATCGGCCCAAGTATCCCGAAGATGAGCTACTTCATTGATACTAGGAGCCTCCTCGGTATTCAACAACGGATCAACCCCTGCGTACACACCTGTGGCCCACATCTTTGTCACTACCCTGCATATCTCTCGGTTAGTCCCTCGCGCCGCACGTAGAAGCAGTTTTTCAGAATCTGTCATAGAGTTGAATCGTGATTCGACAGCGTGTGTGTGTGCCGTGGCACAGTGCTTGTATACGGGAATCGTCCAGTCCAGTCCGGCACCATCGTACTGATGTGCTGGTACAGCCGAAGAAAGGATGTGAGGTGTCAGCATGATTCGAAGCTGCGTTTGAGTTTTCTTGGCGAGATCAAGGATATCGTCCGAGTTCGTCGCCGAGACGTTCAGCAAATGGCGTGTCAATTCCAGCCGTCCAGAATATCGATTAACGACGACCTGAAAGAGTGTCTCCCAGTCAATCCCACTGGACGCACCCTCGGCTCTCATCAGATTTGCCTCCAGCCTGGACTTTATGGCCGCCAAGTCTCCACTGGATATGTTCAGCGCACGGTGATCCCATCTCTCCTGATCGGCTCGAATGGGAATCAATGAGGGTGCAAGCTCGGTGTCGTAAAAGGAAACCATCCCGGAAAGATCTAGCTGAATGCGCGTCTCGCCGGGGAAGCGATTATGCCAAGCACCAGCATTCATGACTTCAAACAACTCATGAGGTGCTTTTTAAAGCTACATCAGTTTTTTTCAGGCAACAGATCCAGTGAAAGGACTCACAAGCCGGTGATGGACCAGTCCATCCACTGTCCAGTTTCGCGAAAGAGACCTTGCTGACACCAGCGGTAAAATCGCAAAGCATGATCTCGCTGAAACCGTATGAGCGAAAAAAAGTGATGGAATAGTATGTAAAATGGCTACTTACAAGTCCATTTCCATCCTACGGGATGTTCAATACAGGAAATATGCGGAAAAAAGTGATATCTGACCTCACAAACCCGTCCACACCGAAATCCTTTCCCCAGTTGCAAAGATCCTCAATGCGCCTGGTTTCGTCGTTAAATACATCACCTAATCTGCCCCATATGAGAAGATCTTGTGTATCCATGGTACCGTCCCTGAGCCCCACAGAGCTGCTGCCGTCGAAATATATCATTTTTAGAGGTCGGGTGACCATGAGCGTGAGTAGCCAGCCTCCTCTTTCAGAAGGATCAAATATATTTCTGCAGAAGAGATATGCATGTTCAGGGTCCGTCGAAATCCATTCCGGGCTAGCAGGCAACCTATCATCGGGCCTTCCATAGTAGAGCAGTGTGCCGTTCGGGACAATTCCAGGTAC
>JBBPSN010000109.1:8371-34623 GCA_038093615.1 Austroboletus olivaceoglutinosus | reverse complement strand
GACCGGCGATACCGCCCGTAGAACGAAAACATACATAGCTGGCGGTAGTACATGTCGTTTGGACCCAACGGCTTCACGTATGGATTGAGAACATCAATTTGAGTCAATGGCCGGGTCGACGATGAGCCCCGTCGGAAAGACAGTCCCACCGGGGTAGTCGAGCAAATTCCATGACGCTATATTTCTGCTAAAATACCATTAAGCGTAAATGTATGCTCCTTTCCATGCAATGACCTTATCCCCAGTACCACGCAGTGTTGTGAAGAGGCGCGACGGCAGGGTATGCAGGCGATAACAAGACATCGACGTTTTGCGCTCGCCAGTACTGCAGATATGGAATCGCGTTTGTGATGCAGCTACACCGTGTCTTCTCGTCGACCTAGCAACGCTTTCGTAAAAGAGCATGGACATACCTCCCGAGTCTGAGTTGCGCTCCGGTTCTTTGGCATAGGGGGACCGGTTACCCATTCGGTCAGCCCGGCGCCATCTCAGACACTGACGGATCGTCTCTTCGCTGTCGTCAACGTTGATACCTTCATGCTTGAAAGGTGTAATTCCACGATTTCCACTCTCCAGACGCTTGCAGTATCAGCGGGTGCAGGCCTGAGGGGAATACGACTCCATCATGGATCATTACTCCCACACGGAGCTTCTTCTGGCTGATATCAGGGAGCTCGAGGGGAGTTGGGAGGAGACTTGGATCTACCAGCCACGGTCGTGTAAGTGGACACCTTGGATTAGGCTTAAACTCAGCCATGCCCCCCGCCACGCGCCAAGCATTTGAACGTGTCACAAAATAACCACTCTTCATGTCGTCTAGGTAAAACGCCTTTCCGATATGGGTAGGCCCTCGAGCTAAATGATCGATCGATCAAGACGGCCTTCGTTTCGTAGTATCGGTGGTTTATTAGCACGGGAGCTATCCAAGGCGCGTCATGGTGCATGATGCTCCAAGGTAGATTTCTCATGTTTCACAAGGTATTTCGGTTTCTTTTGTCTTATCATAATCCAAACATCAATCCTTATCATTAAGGGTCACAGAACTGTATAAGGATGGGGATATCCCGGCCATGGTCTAGTAGGCTTTCGTCCCAAATCCACTCTCCCATCATGTCAATTTCCTCCAGAACACAAGGTTCCACAGGCAATGTGCATTTCAAGCAGCTGGTCTCTGCGCAGTTGTCTCGCCTGGAAAATCAAATCCCAGCCGAGTATCGCTTGCCAAAGTCTCTTCTCGATGACCCACCCCTCAATGTCACCTCGATCCCAGAGAGTTGTGGGATTCTTACAAAAGAGGAGCTCGCTATCACCGAACTGGACGCAACAGATGTTTTAGCTGAGATCGCCTCGGGGTCGCTCACTGCTGTCGCAGTGGTCACTGCATTTGGAAAGCGTGCGGCTATTGCGCACCAACTGACCGCTTGTCTGACCGATTTCTTCCTTGACGAGGGCATTCGGCGAGCCAAGGAGCTCGATGCCTATTTCAAGGAACATGGAAAAACGGTCGGTCCCCTTCACGGACTGCCGATATCGATCAAGGTGGGCACCTATCTTTGGTGGATTTGCTGAATTCCTAAACGCGCTTAGGACATGTTACCAATGAAAGGCCGTTGGGGTAGTGGTGGTTTCCTATCTAACCTAGAATTGTCTCATGAGGATGGCTACGTTGTGAGTATTTTGCGCGATCTTGGAGCTGGTGAGATGTCAGTTCTTTGAGCTTTCGGAATCATAGCTGATTGGGCGTGGTAGTTTTCTATGTAAAGACAAACCAACCTCAGTCCCTCATGCAGCTGGAGACTCAGTCCTTCTATGGTCGTACAGTATGTCTCATGTTTGTTACGTGACAAGATACTGCATGGCGACCTGATTTCAGCTCAATCCATACAACCTTGATCTATCTTCGGGTGGATCTTCCGGCGGAGAGTCCGCTTTACTGGCGATGAAGGGTTCTTGCATAGGTATAGGAACGTAAGTTTGAATCCCATATTCCACCATCTGTTGGCAGTTTCGACCCACAAACAGTGATATTGGAGGCTCTATCCGTGGTCCTAGTGCGTCCACTGGCCAGTATGGCATTCGTCCCACGTGCAACACATTTCCTCTCGGCGCCATCATCTTTTAGTAAGTAAATACCGTATTGTCGTGAACTATGTTTTCACGTATATGCAGCCAACCTGGCAGTGATTCGGTGGTTGTTTCCACTGGCCCGATGTGTGGGTCAGGAAGAGATATGAAGATGCTGATTCAAGCCGTCCATTCCACAAGGCCTTGGCTGAAAGATCCAAGCCTCCTTCCCATTCCCCTCGATGTCCCTGATGTTAGCCAGAGAAAGCTTCGTGTTGGAATTATGATCCATGATGGAGTCGTGTTTCCCCACCCGCCGATACTCCGAGCGTTGAAGGTCGCCAAAGAGAAATTGCAAGCGTCTGGGGAAGTTGAAGTCGTGGATTATGTGCCCTACGACCATCAAGAGGGTATTAATATTGTCGTATGTGAATTCAACACACGAGTTTTTCATAAGTTCACATACGAACCAGCGTGGGCTTTACTTTGGTGATGGGGGAGAGGTGCTTCGTCAGTGTCTCAAGGATGGCGGAGAAGATATACTGCCTCTGACTGAGTGGGTAATTAGTCCCCCTCATACAAGAAATCTCAGTGCAACTCAGACTTGGGAGGTACGACCATACTCTTCCATAAAGGAACCATCAGGTTCATGAACAGAGTATAGCTGCATCACAAGCGCGATTGCTTTCGCCATGCGTATCTGCAATATTGGCGAGCTCAAAATATCGATGTCCTGTTGTCACCCGTATATCCTGCCGCTGCGCCTCTTCACAATACTGCTCGTTACTGGGGGTATGACCACCATTCTGCATAGAAGTGGGTGCGAATCCACGTCTGATGATATCTTTGCAGATACACTGCGATATGGAATCTGCTTGACTACCCTGGGGCTGTCTTTCCGACGGGGCTTGTCGTCGACCCGGCTACCGACATTCTCGATTCAAGCTTGGAGCCATTGGGCTCCGACGATGTGTACTATCGCCAACAGTGTACGTTTTCATCTTCGTGCGTGGAACATGTGTCTGATTTGCGGATTTCCCATAGATCAACCCAAGGCGTACATCGATGCGCCCATCAGCTTGCAGGTCACAGCACCGTGCTTCAATGATGGTTTGGTGTTGGCTGCGCTGGATGTCATCGAACGAATTGTCAAAGCTTAGCTGCCAGCTTTAGGAAAAAAAGGTTGAATTTGTGTCAATATTGTATCTTTTTCAAAGATGCCTCTGTAGTTGTATGTAGTCCTATGCCAACAACAAACCAAGGTGATGGGTTGAAAGCAAAGGCACCAGCTACGCTTCTATCACAGTATATCTGTTCTTTTCTCCGACAAGTCGTGACTAGTGACTCCTTTACCTCCGACTTCTCTGATGCATACTCGCTTGTCAGTTTCAACTCGTCCAGTGACACAGTAAATTGATTCAATTCTTGACTCCCAGGCTACAGTTTTTGGGCTTGAGTCAAGCTTTCAAGGCCAACAGATCCATCCTTTTTTAGCACTCGCGACCACCGCAACACCGTATACATGGAGAGTCAAAGACTCACTCCTTCATTGTGGACCAGGACCTGCTGGCGACAGCACTCCGATCAGCAGCGGAAACCGAGCCTGTGACAAAATCGCCGAATGGGACTGGAGACAAGGAGCAATTTTTTGACACGTTTGCGGATCTGGCGCAAAGCAATCTCTCGCTCAGCGTGTTCGGATGCTCCACTCTCGGGCGAAGGTCAGGCTTCCCGGGCCTGTGTGTCCCGAATTTAGCATTCAACGAATAACGCTTTACGATATCCCATCGTATCAAGCCTCGTCGTACACAGGTGGAGCTTTGAAACATGCCGCCAACGGTCAAAGGTTGTTTATTACTTAATGGAAGAGATAATGTTTGCTAAACCTTCAAATCAGTGACATTGGGAGTGTACGGTCAAGTACAATAACACGTAGCAGCGGCGTCATGGCGGAAGACCAGCATGGCGCAGCAGCGTTCCCCATCCTCCGTTGCTCAGAACGTTGAAGGTCGCCAGAGAGAAACTGCAGGCATCTGGGGAGGTGGAGGTCGTGGAGTATACACCTTACAAGCATCAGGAAGGTGTTAACATTGTGGTATGTCAATTCAGTAGACAACGTTTGATCAAAACTTACGCATACGCATTCTCAGTGCTCACTTTACATTGACGACGGGGGAGAGACGCTCCGTCGGCACCTCGAGGTTGGTGGAGAAGACATTTTGCCACTGACCGAATGGGCAATCAGCCCTCCTCACACAAAGAACCGTAGTGCAACTGAGGCCTGGGAGGTACGATGATCGTCTCCCAGAAAGTACCCATCAGGCTCACGAACGGAATATAGTTGCGCTACAAACGCGATTGCTTCCGCTATGCCTATATGCAATACTGACGAGAGCAAAACATCGAGGTCGTGTTGTCACCAGCTTACCCTACTCTGGCACCTCTTCACGACACCGCACGGTGCTGGGGGTAATGCCACTGTCGTATATGACGCACGGGAAACGTGCATGTCCTGACAATTTCCAGGTATACATTGATATGGAATCTGCTGGATTGGCCCGGGGCCGTTTTCCGATGGGGCTCTTTGTCGACCCTGCCATCGATGTGCTCGAGTCAAACTCGAGGCCATTGGGTCCCGTCGACATATACTACCGTCAACTATGTATGTTTTCCTTTTACGACTAGCATCATTAGTCTGACTCGCCGAATACCACAGACAAACCCGAAGCATAGGTCGACGTAGTACCCATCGACTTGCAGGTCACAGCGCTGCGTTTCAAAGATGGTTTGGTACTGGCTGCACTGGACGTCATCGAGCGAATCATCAGGACCTGAGCCTTGCTCAGGTGTGTCAGACGTCGAATTCGTATCACTATCTCTCCCCTTTTTCTTGACTTTGTGACATGTCTCAGTTGTTGTATAGTACTAGTACCTTGCATATATTGACGTGTGACACTGGTCTTCTCTCAGTGTTTATCGAAACATGCACAATGCGTTGCCGGTGTCATTTGGCTCCTTTGGTAGTAAGTTCGACTCGTCTACTTCTAAGTCTCTCCCTTTTTCGACATCCAGGTACCGCTCGGGCACATTACGGCGACTCCCTTGCTCTCCCCCGATTCGTGGACCCGACTCTCCACACACCTGACAAGTTGACAACCCACAGGCTCGGAGATAGTCGGTAGGGAGAACCCACCGAGCAAGGAGTTCATCGTCCGATTTGCTGCACAAGACTGGGCCACAGTGCATATCCAGTGGTATTCTTTGGCTTGCGGGCATTGTTCGACTCTTCCTCTGAGATGCCGGGAGGAAGGGGCTCTATCCCCCAAGGGAACAGCGGAGCGACAAGGTAAGGACTCCGGTCTTGGTCATGATTGTTGGCACTTGTCAGCCTTCTTTCCAGGTTATTGGCCGTTGTTTGGCAACACCATCTTCACGAAAGCGGCGCGGCACAGCGCCGTAGTGGTGTGTTTCTGGATTACAGATCCATAACCAAGCCAGAACCTGGAGTAGAGTGACAATCAGCGGGAACAATGAGGAGCAGATACGTCTACCAACGTTTGTCAAGTGCACATGGTGGCGAACCATCTGATCATTATGTTGCAATCTTGCAACGCACGATACCCGCTGATTTCTCATAGATGACATGATGATGTACCAGAGTGTACCCTGGAACATCTAGGTATAAGTAACGCCTTTAAATATCAATCCCAACCCCAGGTTATTGGACATCAATCAAGCCGAGCTAACCGATCAACCGATCAAAGCGGCTTTCTTTTTGTAGTTTAACATGGGAGCTATCCATTATGTTTCAAGGTAAATTTCTCATGCTTCATAATGCATTTCGGTTCTTTTGTCTTATCGTTATCCGATTAATAAGGAGGTATCGCGCGCCTAGTCTAAGCTTTCAAGTCGACTTTCCCCATGTCAATTTCCTCGAGGACACAAGGTTCCACAGGCAATGTGCACTTTACGCAAATGGTCTCTGCCCAGCTGTCTCGCCTGGAAAATCAAATCCCAGCTGAATATCGCTTGCCGAAGTCGCTTCTCGAGGACCCACCCCTCAATGTCACATCGATCCCCGAGACTTGCGGGATCCTCACAACAGAGGAACTCGCTATCACTAAACTGGACGCGACAGATATTCTAACAAAGATCGCATCGGGGTCGCTCACTGCTGTCGCAGTGGTTACTGCATTTGGAAAGCGTGCAGCCATTGCGCACCAACTGACTGCTTGTCTGACCGATTTCTTCCTTGACGAGGGAATCCAGCGAGCCAAAGAGCTTGACGCCTATTTTAAGACACATAAAACAACGGTTGGTCCTCTTCACGGGCTGCCGATTTCGATCAAGGCATGTATTTTCTGTGGTGTTTATTGCGTGTTGTCTTAACCATGTTTAGGATCAAATACCTGTGAAAGGGCGCTGGGGTACTGGTGGCTTCCTGTCCACCCTCGAGCTGTCACCCGAAGATGGCTCCCTCGTTAGGGTTTTGCGTAACCTTGGAGCTGGTGAGATTTCAAATTGTTGCGGGATTCTGTTTCCCTGTGATGTCTGACCGTTTGTGGCAGTTTTCTATGTGAAGACCAACCAACCTCAGTCGATTTTGCATCTGGAGACCAGGTCCTTCTATGGTCGTACGGTATGATTGCATGACGCTGCGTGAGAGGACGCCGTTTGTGACTTGACTTTATGTAGCTCAATCCGTACAACCTTGATTTATCCCCGGGTGGTTCTTCCGGCGGAGAATCCGCATTACTGGCGATGAGGGGATCTTGCATGGGCATGGGAACGTAAGTGTTTGAACCACGTATCTACTATATGCTGACAGTTTCAATTGCAAACAGTGATGCTGGAGGCTCCATCCGCGCTCCCAGTGCATTCACTGGTCAGTATGGCATCCGCCCGACATGCAATACATTCCCCATTGCCCCTACCATTTGGTAGTAAGTACATACCACACTCAAAGCCCAAGTTTTTCATCGCTTGGCAGTCAACTTGGCAATGATAGCATCTGTGGTTCTGCTGGCCCGATGTGTAGGTCAGCAAGAGATATGAAGATGCTAATTCAAGCTGTTCACTCCTCACAACCGTGGCTGAAAGATCCAAGTCTCCTTCCCATTCCCCTGGAGGTCCCCGATATTAGCCAGAAAAAGCTTCGCGTTGGAATAATGATTCATGATGGAGTCGCGTTGCCTCATCCGCCGATACTCCGAGCGTTGAAGGTCGCCAAAGAGAAACTACAAGCGTCCGGGGAGGTGGAGGTCGTCGAATATGTACCCTACAAGCATCAAGAGGGTTTTAACATTGTCGTATGTTGATTCGGCACCCACCTTTCGGACAACATTTATGCACCAGCACCCTCAGACCTCACTTTACATTGGCGATGGTGGAGAGACAATCCATCAACGTCTCAGAGACGGCGGAGAAGACATGTTGGCGTTAACCGAATGGGTAGCCAGTCCCCCTCTCACAAAGAATCGTAATGCAACTCAGGCTTGGGAGGTATGGCCCTGCTCTTCTAGGAAACCATTATATAGGTTGACAAGCAGAGTGTAGCTGCATCACCAGCGTGATTGCTTCCGCCATGCGTATATGCAGCACTGGCGAGCGCAGAACATCGATGTCCTGTTGTCACCTGTATATCCTGCCGTCGCGCCTCTTCACGACACTGCGCGGTACTGGGGGTGAGGACATCGTCTTACGTGGGGGCACGCCCAAAGTTGAATCCACCTCTGATGATATCGTCGTAGATATACTGCGATTTGGAATCTAGTTGACTACCCCGGAGCCGTCTTCCCGACGGGGCTCGTCGTCGACCCTGCTGCAGACGTCCTCGATTCAAACGCGAAGCCGTTGGGTCCCAGCGACGTATACTATCGGCAGCTGTGTATGTTTTCGTCTTGCGAGTGGCATCGCCTGTTTGATTCGCCGAATGCCACAGATACACCTGAAGCGTACGCCGATGTGCCCATTAGCTTGCACGTCGCGGCACCGCGCTTCAACGATGGCTTGGTATTGGCTGCACTGGACGTCATCGAGCGAATAGTCAGGGCCTAAGCATTACGCAGGTGCGCGTCAGGTGTCGAATTTGTATCACTACACAAACTCTTCCCCCTTTTTCTTGCAATATGTTTCTGCTATTGTACATAGTAATTGTGTGTATTGATGTGTGACGCTGGAGTCGAGTCCTCTCCCGTTGTACGATTTAAGTTAGGCTATCATATAAAGTCTGCAAGTGTGTAGTTATATGTATGTACCCAAAAAAGAGGCGAACACCGCGTTATGATGGCACGCAACGTTTTCTTGAAATCGTGTGGAAGCGCTGCACTGGCAGTCGTCTGTACTGTTCGAGTTCAAGGAAAAGCGACGGTAAGGACGCACCGTGATACCAAACAATAGTCAACAATCAGGAAGACTTTCGTGAAGCGAATTGAAAAGTGTTGCGCACATGACCTTACCTCTGGTCGCTCCGCTGTTCCCAGCGGGGAAGGAGCCCCTTCCTCCCGGCATCTCAGAGGAAGAACGCGAACAATACCTGCAAGCTAAAAAATACCAGGCATGGATGACCTCTGGCATGGAGTCTTGTCCAGCCAAGACAGTCATCGCGGGTGTCGGTGGTAAGTGCCCAAACCGTCTCAAACTCATTGCAGCGGTGTACTTGAATTCATATTTATTTTCCTCTTTACTCTGCAGGCCTTGGAATCGGCGCCTTCTTTTCACTCATGTCATCGTCCTTTGCATATGAGGATCCATATTTACGCGCGCAATCACAGGCGGGAATGACCAATACTCAGAAGGCGCGTGAGATTTTCAGGGATATGGGAAAGGGAATGTGGAGAACCGGGAAAGGATTTGGAAAAGTTGGAGCACTATTTGCAGGTATTGAATGCGTCATCGAAGGGGTGAGTTGTTCCTGCATCGTTTGAATGATCACCGTCAACGCCGTCGTTCTCAGTACCGAGCAAAAAACGACATAGTAAATCCAGTTGCTGCCGGCTTTGTGGCGGGCGGAATTCTTGCGCGGAATTCAGGACCCAAGGCCGTTTTGGGAGGTGGTCTGGCGTTCGCAGCGTTTTCAGCTGTAATTGATTTGTTCCTTCGACGAGAACCTACAGAGTGAGCACCATCGCACTTGTCGCGGAAAGCACCTTCTCACATGGTGTCAGTGACGACTAACTACATGCCGAAGCACATAGTTTAACTTATTCCCAACTGTCGAACGCGCAACACCTAGAGCATTGTACCTACACATTTTATATGGTAATACCGCATGCCTCCACTCTAATATAACTTCACATTCCAGCTCAAGACCACTTCAATTCGTACAAATGTGGTATTGTGGAAACAAGGTACGCTAGGACAGTAGATATCGATGCACGAGATACATGACATAAAGTAAACGAGAGCGAGTCCCATCGTCAGAGCAAAGAAGACTGAGGCGCGTCCGTTCATGATGATGATAAGGGTATAACATATACATAGTCCTTTCTGTCTCGATATTCAAATAGACCAAGTCCCTCGCGTGATGTCCGGAAGCGTGCCCCGTCAATGTTTTGCTAAGGTAGCGACAACCACAGAGCGAGCAGCCGGACGAAATCCGGCGTCCCTAGACCCGTAACGGGGTCCCACCCAACGGTGGCGTTGTACCCCGGCGTACCGCAACCAGGATTCGTGCCTTCGGTGATATCGTTGAAGGCCTGAGCAAACTCGGGTGTGTATATCTAGGCAGTGCAAGGACGAACGCGAACGAACAACGTCCTCCGTCATCATGATCGTGTCCCACAAAGACGGATCAAAACTCACCGTCGGGTTGATGAACCCAATGGGCTTCTTGCCGACAGCGAGTCGCGCATCGTTGATCATCGTAAAGAGAGCGCCAGTGACTGGAGAAGAACACGACGTTCCATAGATGCGCTGGAATTCACCATCGATCTGTCCGATCGAGCAAAGAGAGAGGAGACAGTGAATAAAAAGCTGTACATCAAACGCGGATTCCACACGTACCGCAACAACGTAGTTTGCACCGTTGGCCGCGATATCTGGAAGCGCCCGAGACTAAAATTGCCGTTTAGCAATACGAGCTATGAGAAGCACAAGAGACCACACCCTTCCAGTCGAGTTCCAAATGTCAGGGGGATAGTTGGGATAATGATGGGTCAAGTAATCGTTCACCGCATCCTTTTGGTACTCGGGCATCGAAAAGTAGTTACTGAATCCACCCCCAGAATATATCACTTTCATGCACGCGACCTCGGGATCGAATGCGGTGGCGTTTGGCTTCACCATCGTAGCACCGACAGACGTGATATACGGACACGTCCCAGGGAAGGTAGGGTTAAATATGTTCCCATATGGAGTTTGCACGCCTGGAAGGTAGCTCGTGGATGAGATGGATGATCCAGGAAGAGAACGGTCTTTACCTTCGGGAATCAGACAGAAGTTTTGACCTCCCGCCACACCATTGTCTCCAGAACTAAATAGCATCGTGATGCCCATGAGGCCGAGTTTTGCATACTCAGTGCACTGCCGCTCAGCGTAAAAGGGTGTAAGATCAGCTTCGTCGTATCCGTATGATGTCGAGATCACGTAGGAAGGTTTCACAGTTCCACAAGCTTTGTGACCTTTGAAACCACCAGGCAGCGGGTCGGGAAAAACAGCATCTTGCGTAGGATCGTCACCACCCTCAAAGGTACAATAGCTCCCGTCGATGGCATCGAGGAAGTTGTTGAACGATGCACCTATATCACCATGTGAGGCGTCCCACAGCATAGACCAGCAGACTGTCTTACCCTCTGGTACATCGCCGGTCTGGTAGAGAGTCACCTTCTGCTTGCCAGTGACCAATGCCATGGCGTACTGCAAGTCCAGATCTGACTCCCCATTGTAGTTAAAACTCTGATTTGTAGTTTGTGCATAACCTGTGAATAGACAGTATCATCCTTGCGTTTACATGTGCTGTCGGTCCGGAATAAAAAGTGCTTACCACCGTCGATCGAAACCAAATAAGGTTCCTTTCCGATAAGGTCTGTCGAGTAGTTCTTGGCGAACAACTGGAGATCGCTCCGCAGGTACGCCTGGGGGGTATACTCCACTGTAAAACCGATAAAACTGTACGTGAGAATGAGTCGGACGTATTTGTAAAAACATCCACCGACCGATCCCATAGCTGTTCAGGTGCGTTGCAATAGGTTCATAGAAAAGATTGTAGAGCGTTCGGAGACAGATCGGAGTGATATACTCGTCACACTGCTCCAGCTCACCAATGATCCCCGAGACAATACCAGCCGCCTTTGGTGAACTGGTACCGACGCCTGGTTGCCCGATATCATGAGCTGGGGATGCACTTTCATCTCCAGTCCGACGGTTCAGCTTGGCGTCAAAGTGTACGGAAGGAGTGATGAAGTCGACGTGGGACTGGACGTGCTCGGGAAGATGGTATACCTCGCAGGCTTAACATCATAAGATTCTATCCAGCCTCGACCAACATCTCGACTCACCCACATGCTCTTTGCCAGACGTGTGAGTATAGACGTTGTACTCGGTGTTCACCAATTGTTCCGCTTCCTCGACAGTCGCATCCACTTGGATCCATCCCCTGGTGTTGCTCAACGTGATCCGCTCCTCCTCGATACCACTCGTGATGAGCCAGTCACGGACCGTCTCGATCGTTTCGTCGCTCGGCGAAAACGTACGCACAATGTCACCTGCGGTCCAATGTTTACCATAGTTCGGAGATTTGGGGTGAGAGACGTCGTAGAGGTAATCTCCGATGTCTTGTATGTTTCTCTGCTTGAGTGCGAACCGCAAGGGAATGGTCGAGACCGCGCCATGCCGTCTTGTCAGACTCCACCCATGGGGGAGATGGGCGCGCTCCTCGTGCACCTTGTAGGGGCTCAGAGAAGGTGCGGCACCTGAAAGGAGCGCAAAGGTGAGGGCCACGAGCGAGATCAAGGAGCGCATCGCAGTGAAAGTCCAAAGGGAGGGCGTGCAGATAAGACTTACACCGCTTAAGCATGGTCAGTTTTAAAATCGGACGAACAGGAAGTGCAAGACGAGAAGCGAGCGAAGATCTGATCTCCAGGTCGCAAATGCCGTTCCTCCATGGATAACGAACGAATCAAAGGAACGGCCATAACATACTCTCACGCGGGAAAGCTTCCCTTGGGAAGGCCTGTGTTCGAATGATCAGATGCAACACATGAGTATGTCCGCAGAAAAAAACGCCGGTTCGGTGCTTGAACGTAATATTCGTCGTTCCATGTGAACGACGACCGCGGTGCACCGAGACTATGGGGTTGATGCCACATGGTTTCACCTTCGAGGACTCGCAGTCGGCATTGTCACGCCGATGGTCAATGTTCCTGCTGGGCAATACTGATCCGCTTTATAATATAATGACCGAACGAAACAATGCTACTCACGAGAATCCATCCGTTATCATGGTTATGGAGTTACCTGGAACCACGTACCGCCATGCGGGTGTTTACCCACAGATAAGGACACGGAGCCTCGGCTTGGCCTGCGAGCCACACTAGGGCAGATGAACAGCCCATGTTGGTAAGTCTCAGCGTAATTATGCGCCCACCGGACCATCGTAATGCCAAAAAGTCGTGAGGAGGCCCAACGCCGCCGCCTCCTGTCCAGATTCATACCTCGAGCTGTCGAGTATCGTTGTAATGTTGCATGTACCGGTGTAACGATTTGTTTCCATGCATATATAACCTAACTTTGCGCAAGGCAGCGACTCAAATGAACGATTGATCAGTAGTACAGTGTGCATGACGGAAATTCGTGGTTTTTCATGTCGACCTGGTGTCCTTGAATGATTGAAATTCCCACGACTCCAGCACAATCGACGAACTTGAAGCTGATTACATAATGATTGGCAAGCGCTCGAAACGATGACGAGCAGGCCACTGGTGCCATGCACAATGAGGACGGCCAACGAACGGACAGGAAATTTAAAAGGAGTGACGACACTACTGCTTTTCATGGCATGCGGACAAGCAAACGCAAACGTAAAATGCACACATTCAAGGACATGCCTCAGGTCTTCCCTTGGCAGGTCGATCAACGCTGCCAAGGTCGTGCCGTTTTACATAGTCTCAGAAGGCTGTGATTTGGTTACGCTAATGGCGGGATGTACGACCCGGTGTAGTAACCTCTACTATGTAGGCCCTCCCCCCTCCTGGCGTTCATGCTTGCAACATGGTATCATCATTTCACGGAAACAAGAACTGGACAAAAGGTATGCCATTGTAAGTAGATATGAACGCTTCGGTGCGGACATTAGCAGAGTCCAGACCTGTTGATCGTGTTCGGAACAGCATTCTGAATTCATTACATGGCTGATGCCCCTGAGGGACTACTTAGGAGAAACCCGCAGCCACCTGCAGCCACCAACGTAAAGCATAAAGCTTCCGTGCAAGCTCGCTCTCCTGAGGCCCATCGCCTCATTTACCTTGCGGTCACGGTCTTCCGTCGTATCCCAATCCACGTTCGAAGCCTTACTAGTACTATCCACCCCGTTAACGCATGCGTGCCCCATCCGGTCCCTCTAGTGTTAGATCTCGGTGCAAAAAGTAAATGAAGAATGGACATTACGTGTGTATACACTTGAAGAATCCTATGGAATGAGCGCCTATCAACCTAAAGGCTGCACCATCGTACAACATGCCAACCCGACCTGCCAGAAAAAAAATTCGATAAATTACATCTCTTCAAGGACCGACCAACCCCTGCATGCGGGTGCGGGAAAACTTGATAACGCTGCGAATGAGCTCCATCGTTCCTGCAACGCCCGCGTCCGAAAGTAGGCGGCGTTGTGCCTCCCATTGTATGCACTGAAGAAAATCCACCATGGCCATCACATACACCTGCATAGATCGAATAAGTGCCAAGTGTTTGTTTCGCGCGCCTCCACGAGGAACCCCCTCCGGTAAACTCGGAACACGCACCTGAGACAGAGTGATTCCATAGAATTGGAGAGAGCCACCACCCAAGACCGATAGGACAGAATACGCAAAAAGGAGCGCGCCCGTTGCATGGAGCGGCGCTCTAAACCACCAGTGCGCTGCGTACGTGCGGCCAAGGATTGCCCCTATCGTTGCCGCCGCCTCGTGCAATCGGTCCCATATAGCCATTCCTGTCGTTGAAGCGTGATGGTGGCGCGCGTCAGTCTGCCAGTGCCCCAGGATCTCAGCGTCAGGATGTGATACAAACGGCGGCGGCGATGATGCGACCAGTCGCATAGAGGGCTGCTGGTGATACGCCCACGCATACACATACGCCGAACCGGAGCCACCATACCCCCCACCACCGCGAGACGAAGGCTGAAACTCGTGCTGGTGCTGTGCACGTTCGTCGTCCTTCCTCGTCCTAAGCACGTCTTGTGTATCGCCTACGTCGCCGTCGCCTGAATTACTACAACAGTGCATTCGGAAATTCTCCGCCGTATCACGCGGGACGGCACCTGCGACCTCCCATCCATCTAGTCTGGGCTCCCCCAGCCCAGATGCATCGGGACGACTGAGCACGGAACCGAACCGCGCAGTCGTATCGTAAAAGAGGGTAGCGAATCGGCCAGCGGCACCAGTGATCTTGTTGAACGCAACATCCCCTGTCTCGGAGGAGGCAGAGTGGTGGAAGAGAACAAAGAGGCCGGCGATGATGTTGAGGTAAAAGCTGACAGGGACCCTAGCCATGGGTCGAGATTATGTAGAGAGGAGGATATGTACAAGGACAGAGGGGATGCATGATCAAGCGCAGTCGGAACGGTCAATAAATAATTGCATCACTCACCTCCGAAGTTCCGAATGCCGACGTGCTGACCAAGTGCGTTCGGCACCGTGTGGCATAACAAGTCATATTGAAACAACTACCCTATCGTACACACATGGCGCTAACATGTTCATATGAAGGTGGTGCATCCCCTCGTTCACTCACCAAACCAGACATCAACCGTTCATGAAAATGCGTACGGCCCACGAACGAATCTAGCGGCCATATCTCCGAGGCTCCCACATTCGAGTCCGTTGGTGGAGACATAACATGTTCCGGGATGTTGTCGGTGTGGGAGTGCGTCCGCGTCTTCGCTTGGTGGTGTGTGCGACATGGACACAGCGACGCTTCGACGTCCTCTCCGGAACCCACCGCCAACAGCACTGCCTCTTCATATCGTGGCAGGGCCGTCCATGCCGACGTGCAGCGGCACTGTAGGCGAAAATAACATGAGATGCCACATCTACTGAGCAAGGTACGCGATACTTACCGACAAGATTTGTATGGGCGTGAGTATGAGGATGTCATACAGCTTCTTCCTTCCGTCCGTTCCGGTTTCGTCCTCCTTTTCTACTCTCAAGACAGTCTTGAGCGTATGACTAACCATGATGTTGCTACCCTTTGCGCGATTGGATGGACGCAATTTTGAGCAGGACTCAGGCACCCTCAGTACATGGCGAATCGTCCATGGTCCGAGTCCCATGAAAGAGGATGCCACTTCCATTTCGTTCTCGCCTGGCCTGAAAATTTGATACAGCGGAGACTTGCGGAATATATCCGGCTTATCCGATGTCAGTGGTAGAATAGGCTCGCAGTGCCTTTCATCCAAGTTTTTGTGCCTTACAGCCAACAACGTAGTACGCCGTATGGCATCGGACCGTGCGTGCGAGTCGCTTCGCGTACTGTACTCTGTCCGCTCTTGTAATAGTCAAATGTCAGCAAACCTTCACGCCTTTTGGCAACGTTCTCACCATCCAGATATACCATTATGCAGTGCACTTTGGCTTTTGCCAAGGGCATGATGGTAAGCTGGAACGGCATTTGTCCACCGACAGGGAAACCACGCCCGGCTACTTGGATGCGGTACTGCAACTGATCGTCCCACTGTCGTTGCACGTCAATTTCATCGATCTCCTCTGAATCATCGTCCCGTGGCACACAGACAACGATGAGCTCTTTCTGTGTTGTGATTTTCGACTTGGATGCACTGGGCTGCCTGACCTTGGACTTGACTTTCCATATCAACGATCCATGATCGGTCCTCACCGTTGGCGGCGAGTTGTTTGGAATCGTGAAAAATATCGGATATGTATAGGTTCCTGCACTGCCCGTTTACATCAGGCTCCGAGAGAAGGTATTTGGCGAAGTCACCTTGAGGGAACACGACCCAACCATCCCCGCTCGGCTCGTTCTCATCAACAGCTAACAAAGACCCGTCGACTTCCGTTTCAGGCAATACATGCATTTCCTCGTCAACGTTCTCTTCGACCTTGCTCTTTCCCTTGAACAACGATCGACCGCGTTCTTCCTGTTCATCTGAAGGTGGTCGCGATTCGGATCGAGGTGACCGAGATCGCAAACGTTCTTTGACTGCGTCAAATATCTGGATGACATTCCCAAATGGAATACGCGAACGCGACCTGCCCCTACGGCCCTGTTCTGGGCTGCGACTGGATGAACTGGCAGCAACGCGTGAGAGCCCATAGTAAGCGATATCGTCAGGAGACAAAATAGAATCGTCGTCTGAACTTTCGCTGTCATCTTCTGGGACAAAGTCGTGCACCGAGTGCGTAGACGATGGTGAGCGACGCGCAGCATCAGACGTCGGGCTGCCTGGGGAGTGGCAAGGGGAATCTGGGGCATATGCTCATCAGGCGTCCGTCGTGATACAGCAGACAACGAGATCCGTACCGGGTGAATCTGTCGTACCAGAATTAATGGCGATAGGCCGTAGTCCTTGTGCTACAAAAGGGCACGAAATGGAACCAAAGGAGAAACGCCGCCCAGCTGGATCGGGATAAGGTGGAGCAGGGCCCGCTGGTATCTGATCCTGCCGAGAGCGTCTGCCATTATCGATTCCCAGACTAAACTGCCTGGTGCCGAACGATTGAGGGTCGAGACTGGCACTATGAGTGACTGCTGACGATACCTCTCCTTCTCCACCGCCAACCCAGTCAGCGTGGGCACCCTCGCCAAGGAACTGCACCACGGGTCCCGTAGACGTGGACGGGGTGCGTTGCCGTGGCAAATGTTTGGGCGTAGCGCCAGCCCTGAACACGAACGTCGACGCCGAATGAACCTTGTACCGTTCGGTGACGTCGACCCGATCGGGTCCGGTACCTAAATATAGCAGTACGCTCTCCAAATCAATGGCACTGCATGCACGGATCATGGCATACCTTTTGTGCAGTGCGTAGACGCCTTTGCGTATAGCTTGAGTTCGATGCTGGACACTTTGGTCGGCTTGGCGAGCAGGAGGGTGAGGAGGCCGCGCACGACGGCGGGTGGGTCTGTCTCTGAGCCATCGGAGGGGACCTCGTAATGCGGGCGGAGCGTGTGACGCGCGGGGACACTGCGCAGGGGAACGACGGGTTCAGTCAGTCGAATCGACAAGGCGGTGGTGTCGGGAAGCATCATGGGGGCATGACGGGCTCGTCGCAAGAGACTGTATATATAAGTTTGGTGGTAAAGCAAGACTAGAATGGAGACTTGTACCAAACAACGACCATAATAGCGCTCTATGGCGTAATCAGATGCCATAGCGCTCGGTCGGCCATACTATGTCGGATCTAGCGATTCTGATGGGCTCTGCCAGACCGCCCCGCTGGCAGGCACCAGCATCCTGAGCGTTCACACATATGAATGCTCCTTAGTCACTCAGTACTCAGTCTACTAGGTGTGTTCAGCTTAATTTCACTGTTTTACCACCGTCCTAACTTTGTAGGGCCCCAAAATTTCAAACCGTAATACCGTACCTGCCGGAAATTATTAAATCAAACCCAACCCTCTGGGTATTGAGTCAAGCTTTGAGAGACCAATCGCATAAACTCTCCAACCCCACATGTCGGACAATGTCAAACTCAAGGTTTGTGCTCCGTCCGGACACCCCTCATGAAATGGAGTAAACGTGTGACATTTCACACTGTCACACCATAGTTACAATCCGTCACACTTGCAATGCAAAACACTACCACAATACCGGACGTTATGTACATTATGAGAAGCTTTACTGTAAAACTACGCCCTATGAAGTCCACACGGAACATTTTCGTGGGAGGATGGGCAGGAACCAATTCAGTCCAGGAACGTAACTCGTAGCGAAGAGGAACAGAGGGCGCCAGAGATCAGAGGAGCAAAATGACCATCGCAAGCACGGCTCCTCCAAAGCACGCAGACGCAAATATGCTCACTGCTAACGGTTGCGTGTCCCAGGCGTAACACAGGATGCCGGCAATAGCCAAAGCAAAGCCCGCCGCAGCCAGACAAACACACAGCGCGTGCGTCCGATTCAACAGATGGGAGGATACGTTAGACATGAACGGCCCGACTTGCTCGAGATGCGGGTTAGCCGAAATGATGGGCGGCTCCACAGCATACGAGCCCTGTTTGTTTGGCCCAGGCGCTAATTTTGCCGTACCGTTCTCAGCAGCCTTGCGTCTTGTATGGAGGGCATCGTTCGTCAGCGTTCGCCCGGGATCAGTTGCACCCCGCTCGACGTCATGGATCGTCGATCGCACAGAGGGGGAGTTTACAAATTTCATACCCTCCACAATCATCTCTTCTCGCGTAGCCTCTTTCAGTTTATACCTGATCAAGAGGAAGGCGCCTAGAAAGGAGAGCACGGCTACATACCCAAGGTCTATGTGAGCTCATTCGAAAACGATTACACATATAATGCGTACCAGCATAAACGTGGAAAAGCAATGCCCCAAGGAGACAGGCGTTTGTTGCCATGGATTTACCGTCACTAGTGTCTGTAGGATTACTTGGTTTCGTATTCACCAGCAGTGCCGCCTCCGTTGACGCGAAAAAGGTAGTCTAGATGCAAAAGACCTTTAGACTAGAGAAAACCGACATAAAACAAACGACAACTCACGATGACGCTGATTAACTGAAGCCGCTCCTGCCACGAGTTGACGAGATTCCTCATCGCTCGTTTACGCGCCTTTTCGTCCTCTACATCTTGTTCCTCCTGCGTCGCTAAACAAAAGGTTAAGCAAAGTCATCATCCAGAGACACGACGAACATTTCTTCTCTGGTTCATTCATCATCATTATCCCTTCGTCCAAGCCGTCGAAATCGTAATGCCGCATCACCGACCCCAGGAATCCCGAGCCAGGCTCCGTATGAGCTCGCAGACGGGAAGTCATGATACGAAGTGGTTCTGCAGGTGGGTTTGTGAGTAGGGGCGACCGCTTGAAGGAGGATATGAAATACGGACGCGATGGGTACGTGGGTACGGAGCTCATCTTGGGATAGTGCAATCGTAAGTACTAGTTTGGTGCTGTTCACCACGCGGAGACCGCGAGTCGTCGAATTCGTGAAGAAGAAAGGGTGTCGAGTGTGTTGTGATGCGTGCATCAGCTGATATATAACTAGACTGGCGAAAATCGGTGCGCCAAGAAAACTGTCGAGTCACACAGGGAATGCGTGATCGTGGAGCAAGTGGCGGCTGCGGTGAAATGGACTAGGACATAGTTGTACGACAAGAGGGCCCCTTCGTGCCTTGGTGAACTTGTCTGGTACTGGATGGAAGCAAAACGAATCCGTTGAAAAGCAGTGACAATCATCGGATGACAACCAGTCGGACCGTGTCGTGGCTGTTAATTTTTTTCCCTAAACAATGATGGGAAGTGTCAGCGTCAAACACTGGCGAATGATTGGGTAAGGGCAACCACAAAAGCGCGCGGCGTAAGTTTCCGTGACTCCGACGGGATTTAGAAGACCAAACTAGAGCTTGATTCTCTGATTCGCGAGACCCAATACTCGCTTCCAGCGGTCTTTGATGCATGTGCAGCATGGTGGGGCTCGTAATTCTGGTATCAACGGTCAGTGCATCCCCTTGGCAGGTTTGGATCCGCCGGCGCTGTGCCTTTGCACAGCTCTCTAAGCCAATAAGAAGAGGTGCCGGCGACTCAAGTACTAGTAGGACTACAAAGACTCCAAGCTCCGAGTCTCACATTTGACGCTGCATAACGCCAACTCCAACTTGGCACCCGTCTCGTGTATTCCCGAGCCCCAGTGCCAGTGCAACCCAGAAGATCGCCTCTCTTGGCACCTCTGACCGCCGGACTCTCTCTATTAACCGTATCCCATTCTCGTTGTCTCCACTGTAATGTTCCCTTTTACTCTAAGTACTCACAAGCGCAGGCCGGAGATACACTGGAAAATCAGCTGCTCGGGGAATCGTTGGGGTACTTTTAGATTCATGTCCGAAACAACGCATGTTGGTATTAGTAACATCATCTACTTAGTTCACACGTTCACCAATCACTGGCACTTTAACGTTGTCAACTCGGCCAGGTTTGCCACACCCGACGCCTGTATCGTATGCTACCATCTCGACGAACTATTTCGGCATGATAACTGCCCACCGACACGGCCCCAGGCTGGTAGCGAACTGCCACTTTTTCGACCCAAGGGGGTCTTACCTGCGGCGTCGGAGGAGTTGAATGCGTCGATGCACCCGTCTTTGGTCAAGTGCTCATATGCTTCCACGTTCTCCATTTAACATCATTGAACCATGCGGGGCAAATCACTTGATTTAGCCCGCATCAGATAACGTGCCCTTGAGTTGCATGATGCACTCATCGCGATCCCGGTGACTATTCTACGTCAAGGTAAGTACATATGGGATGTGTCCAACATTACTATCTCAGACACCTTGTGCAGATTCCGGGCTACTTTCAGAGACATGTCTTTGGAGAGCTTTAATAACTATATAAGTAAGCTCTTACAACGTCCGCTAGAACACCCGTCTCACACGGACCAGAGGTACGTTATCGATAATCTAAACCAGTTCTGGTTACCTTCCCTTTGAACAGCCGCGTCGTCCCACTATTTCAGGGGGATTCAGCGGTGCAGCAAGTTGCCGGATCAGATACTTCGGACGTAATCTTTCAGTCCATCAACCTCGAGGCTGTTATCCACTGTGCTCCATATACTAAATATATGGAACTCCCATACGGCGCTATTTCCGCCATATCGTTGAATGTACCATGCTGCCCAGCTTTCGTTGTCCCACCAGACTTTGCATAAAACCCTCTCCTGGATTTCCGTATGGAATCAAAACTCTTGTTGCTCGATCATGCGGGGCCTCCTTCCATTCGTCATTCTCGGTCTTGGTCTCTTCGTCACTGCAGAACCAACCCTCTCTCCTTACATCCTCCATGAAAAGCGTACCCATATTCCTGTGGGCTGGACGTTGAAGCGCAGACATGAACTCGGCTCGACTCTTCCTTTGCGCTTTGCCCTGACCCAGAGAAACATTGATGGCATTGGCAAGTATCTCATGGAGGTATCACATCCCGAATCCGAGAAGTACGGGAAACACTGGTCTGCGGGTCAAATCTCGGAGATGTTCGCACCTAGCGATGAGACGATCGAAGCCGTTCGATTATGGCTCTTGGAGAGCGGTATCGAGGGCGACCGCATTCGGTTGACGGCAAACAAGGGTTGGATCGAAGCGACTGCTACGGTGGAGGAGGCAGAACGCCTCCTTCAAACGGAGTATAACATCTACGGTCACGCCTCCGGAAAGGAGCACGCTGGTCGGTCGATTTCAGGGACACCGCTGGACACGATACTGATGATCGAGCTCATAGCTTGCGATGCTTACCATCTCCCTGCACACATTGCCCCTCACGTGGATTTTGTCACCCCGAGCGTACACTTTGATGCTAAGCTGACGCGTCGTGACAGCACCAGTCAACCTACTCGTCAAAGAGCTGGACCAAAGACTACTGGTAGCTTGCAAGGTTCAGTACCCTCTGATCTTTCGACCTGCGACCAGTCCATTACGCTCGACTGCCTACGTGCGCTCTATGCAATTCCAGAAAACCCAAATGCGACAGAGTCCAATACCTACGGAATTGGTCAGTGAATAGCTGGTTTAATGCGATATCTTACTGAAAATGATATGGTTTATAGTGGAGTACACCCCGAACGCTTACCTTCAGAGTGATCTGGACATGTTCTTTGGCAACTTCTCTCCCGCTCTCAAAGGAAGGTCGCCAAACATGATTTCCATTGATGGAGGTAAGAATGCATGCTCTATGGGAGGGTGCCGTGGTCTCATCTTCCACTCAGGGTACGCACAGACAGAGGATCAGAGCTTCGATTACAATGGTGAATCCGACCTCGACATTCAGTATGGTATGGGTCTCGTCGGGCCATCGCAAAACATCACACTATACCAAGCGGGTGATGTGATAGAGGGTCAGTCACAGAGATATCATAAGTTACATTCTGTTGAACCCAATGCCGTGTGTTCTCAGGCGCCTCATTTAACAATTTCCTCGATGCGATAGATGGCTCCTATTGTTCCTTCGAAGGGGGTGACATATTACCTTCTGACGCAGTTTATCCCGATACGGCTCCCGGTGGATATACAGGTCGGCACACATTCCAATTCATTTTTTTCCAAAGTAGCTTAACAAGGGACTCACCATCAAGGTCCTCTCGCTTGCGGCACTACTTCACCCACGAACGTCATCTCTACCTCGTACTCGTACAACGAAGCTGACCTCACGCCGTTCTATACCGCACGCCAATGTGCCGAGTACGCCAAACTCGGTCTCATGGGTGTCACTTTTCTGTACAGCTCCGGCGACTTTGGCGTTGCGGGGTATGACAATATTTGCTTGGAACCCAACGGTAAGCAGAACTCTCCTTATACAGCGTCGCGCTTAGTCTTGTGTTGATGTGTAGGAACCGGATCTACGAGCGGAAGAACGATGTTTAACCCGACTTTCCCTGGAACGTGTCCTTACATCACGTCCGTCGGTGCAACCATGGTCCCAGCCGGCTCCACGGTAGCCGATCCCGAGACAGCGTGCGAGGAGGTCATCTACTCTAGCGGTGGATGGAGCAACTACTTTGCAATGCCTGAGTACCAGCAGTCGGCGGTCGAATATTATCTAACCAACTACTATCCCAACTACCCGGCCGACATTTGGAATTCGACCGGAAAGGTGTTTACATTTTCTTCTCTCGCTTCTAGTCGTTCCAAAGAGACTAATGAGGATAATAGTCTCGTGCCTTCCCAGATATTTCTGCCAACGGAGCCAACTATGTCGTTGCCGTACGTTGGCTATCGTTATCTATCCGAAAAAGATTAGGTTTACACGTTCACCATCTAGGTCGACGGCGAATTCCAGCTCGTCTATGGAACGTCTTGCTCCGCACCAGTAAGCGGCGTAGTCTTTACCATGATCAACGACGCGCGTCTCGCGGCTGGAAAGTCGACTATCGGCTTCATCAACCCCACGGTGAGTCATTTGGTCGCCTCCCGATGCACCCATGACAAGGCCTTTGTCTTTTCCACATTAGATCTACTCCTCCTCGTTCGCTAGCGCTTTCAACGATGTCACAACGGGAAATAACCCGGGATGTGGAACCAACGGGTTTAATGCCACGGTCGGTTGGGACCCTGTGACGGGTCTTGGAACGCCCAACTTCCCCAAGCTGCGTGATGCTTGGCTCGCGCTTCCTTGAGGGGAAGAATGGCACGCACGCACGTATCTCGTGTTATGTCAGTTAATTTTTATAATTATTATATTTGCCTCGGGATATGCCTAGTTTCGGTGGAAAGCTCGAGTTGCCCCAGTCTATTGATTGTGATGTAACTTGAAACGCGTAATGCACGACAATTGCAATGGTGCGAACCACCTGCGCCAAGATGTACACGAAAATGTCGATGTAAATGTATCTGGCCATCATTGCGTGTCAGAAGATACCAAAAAGAAATGATGTACGCACAGGCCGGCTAGTCCAGCGACCACGCATCCGGCTACAGGGACCGCTGCTTGCGAAGCGCAGCTTGGGCGGCCTCTGCCAGGGACCGTTCTCGAGCCTCTTCTGCTTCCTTTATTTCATTGTCGTCGTCGTCAGGTTATCGTACTCTTCGCAAATAAAACCGCTACCTCAGCCTCCTTGCGCACCTTGGCCTCAGCTTCTCTCAATGCGAGTGCCTCATAGTATCATCCCAGCCTTAGTTTTGGCCTGCAACGCCGTGATGCAAAAGCGAAAAAACACACCTCTGATGTAGTTTGTGGCAATCGGGTCATGTGGTAGGATAAATGATGCAAGAGAAAGCAGATTATGAGCAGCGAATCGACCGGTTTTAGAAATCCATAAGATCAAATCCAGGTCAGAAGACAAAACAAAGGCGCGAATGGAGAGCAGACCTTTGCCTTTGGTCATGACATGGTTGTGAACAGAGTAGCCCAGGTAGATGCCATACAGGCTGAGCGCGGCGAGTCCAGTGACGAGGGTTCGTTGGAGCACGTCGGCAAGGGTGAGCGGCGTACGGTTGTAACCGTGTTTTGGCTGCTTCAGACCGAGAAATGCGAGCAACCTGGACATGAATGTCTGCGCCAAGTGTGATCCATCACGTGACAACATGTCTGAGCGGAGTTCGGATGGTCTTGATTGGTCAACTAATGCCCCTCTTCTGATAAACCGTGTTACGTGTGGGCCCCTCTTGTGATTTGCATTCCTTCATTTCAACCATGGTGCAGACGAGATCCATCGCAAAGCTGACGCAGCGTCAGCAAGTCGACGACAACGACGGAATCTCCTCACGCGATGATGCTGTCGAGCAAGTTCAACTTCCACCGCGTGCTGACTCGGACACGCCACCACCGACGAAGAAACGTCGAGCACAACGCACCGAGACAAAAAAAACACGTCGAGGAGAACCATTTAACTCGTCCCGTCTGAATCTCGACGTGTTATGGCACGTACGTCCACCGTATACTTCGCGTTTTGTGGCTTTGCTAAGGCCGTACCAACGTTAGGTATGCTCTTTCTTGTGTCCTATGGACGTCTTGAATCTTGCGCGTACGTGCAAGTATTTTCGATGGATCTTGATGTCCAAATCATCGGCATCCATCTGGAAGACGGCTCTCCATCACGTTGAGGGCCTGCCAGATTGTCCAGCTGACTTGAGCGAACCGGAATATACAAATCTCGTGTTTTACCCTCGTTGTCACGTATGTACTGGCTCTTATGTTTTGAAGCGCTCTCAGATGCGGCACAGGGTTGTGGAAAGTATACTCCTGCCATTTTCTGGCGCATACGGCGAAGGTATTGTCCAGAATGCAGAGTCGCGCGGTACATTTCCTCGGATCCATCACTATTGGCTGTGTTAACGAACAGTTTTAGGCTTTTCCGTATCGAATCGTTTCCTCGCATCATCTGGGGTGTGATTATGCCAATTGCGGAAGACGTCTCATTGAGCAAAGAGAAGAGTTTGTGCTTTGTACCATTGTTGTTCCAAGAGTTGCGTTTTTTGACCACGTTTTCAGGGGACATGCGGTTTGATAAAGGCCAGATAAATTCTTGGCTGAAGGAGTATGAAGACCGTCCCGAGGAGGAATTTCTTGCCAATAAGCAGAAGCATCATTACGCTATAAAAATGGTTCGCTGTCTCTTCCTTTCCCTCTCTTTCAGCAGCTTGCTAATGAATGTTGTGATAGCATGCCGAAGAATGTGCGGAGTGGCACAAACTAGTAGCATCAAACCGCAAAAACGAGTTGAGAGCACGTCGGCAGGAGCGAGCTAATAGGTTAGTCTTTTGTTGACGATCAAAGCTATCATTATCTCATTGGTGCAGTATTCTCGAGCGCCTCGAGCAGCTTGGGTATAAACGCGAGATTGATTATTATGGTCCTGATTATTTCTGGAAATCCCACAAATTGACATCCAGGCTGCTCACAAATGAAGGTCAGGCTTCATTAAATGAGATATTTTTGACCGGAAATTGATTGTAAATGGTAGAATGGGCCCGGATATTACCCGACTGGCTGAAAACTATGAACGACTGTCGACAGCTGCGATTGGAGAGGACTGTTTTTCGATCGCGCCGACTTAAATTGGAATCTGAATACAAGCGCTATATGGCGCAAAGCTCCCCAGACCCACCGAGTTTTGATTTCCTCCCCCACGTAGCTGACCTTGCCCGTTTCCCTCCCTTTCAAGATATAATTGAGGCTCCTGAAGAAACAACACTGGGGGACCATCCATTTGCATCCACTTTTGCGCAGTTACCTTTGTTAGTCGACAAGTGGAGGAAACAGCTCGATGCTGAGCTCGCTAGACTGGTGAATATTCCTCATTTGGCTTCAGATGACACCTGTGATACGGGTGTGGCGTCAAATTGTACAAACCATGTACGGGTTGCGCAA
>JBBPSN010000108.1:14322-42270 GCA_038093615.1 Austroboletus olivaceoglutinosus | reverse complement strand
TCGAGCTGAGCGACGCGACAGACACTGCGAGAGAGTGGGTGACGGCTTCGGTGGCAACGGCGGCGGAGGTGGTGAGGTGCTCCCCGAGGCCTTCCGACGACTCGGGTGGCTCACCGCGCGCTTTCCGCTCTGCTTCTTCGCGTGCACGGATGGTTTCCCATTTAGCGCGGGTCTGTTCGGCTTTGGTGCGTGCGGACGCGGACTGGGCGCGCCATTCCGAGACTTGGGCGGAATAGCTCGCTTGCCAGGTGTCGTCTGGGGCGGTCTCGGAAGACGAGGACGTCGGTTGGGGTGGTGGTGTGGGGGCGGAAGAGGACGAAGATGGGAACGGGGATGGGTGCGCGACCTCGGCGGGTTCAAACGGGTGCTCGAGAGCCACCTGACCGTGTGGGTTAGGAAAACAAAGGGTCGTATTTTCCCTGCGAACATACCTGAAGAAGCTGATGCTCGTCGACGGACTGGAGCGGACTCGACTCTGCCATGGCGCGCGGCAAGTTGTCCTCGTCTTGGTCAAGTCTTGCAATGACATTTGACATTCGGCCGAGTCGCGTATTCTCACGATATGAGTCACGTGCGAGTAAAGGAGCGTCTACGTCAGTACTGACGTCGACGTCTTGTATGACTTAAGCGACATGTCTGCAGGGTATATAAGCCAGCCAGAATCTCTTTCTCCCCATCTTCCTGCGTTGTACAACTTGAATCATGGTGAGCTCGTCTGAGCGTGCTCGATGGGTCGTGTCGCTGACGATCTAGTCAGGCTGACGTCGAATATCAGGTGGCTAGCTTTGTTTGCGAGGTATCTGCTGACCGTGCTCGCTGACCTCCTGACTGCAGAAAGGTGACAGAGTCGAGTATAGACCTGTTGGCGGCGGCAACGAGAACGTCTCTCACAGCGTTGGCGAAATCGTCGACGTACATGTGTCGGGTGAAGTGCGTGACCGATTTATTCTTGTCTTGCGCGACGATGGTGCTGATGCTGGCGCAGGAAATTAGGTATTCGATCAGGAATGAAAATACTGGCAAGACGACCAACTACTTGGTACGTTGGCGTCGATTCGCTCTGTTGGACGTGGACGTTGATTGTCTCGATGGTACCGCAGCCAAAGAACATTGTCAGGAAACTCGAGTCCTAAGATCGCCGTGGTTGTGATGGAGCAGCGTGTATTTTTATCATTGGTTTGCAAAGAATCATAAGTGTAAGTACTTGCGTGGGTCCAGTGGAGTCGTGGCATTTCGTGCAGTGAGCCTCAACGAGACATAGCATTCCTACCCATTTTAAAGACATGGATTGAATAAACATGCCAAAGAAATATTTAAATCACCGTGAAAATATAAAGTCCTGAGACTATGAAACCTCCTCCATGTCGTCATCGTCTTCTTCCTCATCGTAATCCTCCATTGCCACATCATCATTTGCCTCAGAGCTCGGACCAGGAGCATTTTCCGATTTAACCTATGAGAGAACTCAGTATCAGAACAAAACTTGTTAGTACCACCACCGACCCATTCCTTAGCAAAAATTTCCGAAAGCTCCCACATGCCGTTGTGCTCTCCACTGCGATGCAGCATGGCAATCTCATTCAGAATTTCCTTGAGATACACCTCGGGTTGTTGGGTCCGCTCCCTGAGAGGTTTAAAACTCCAACGCGGTTGCTCGCGGAAAAGTTGGAACAACAAATCCAAGAGCTGATTACGAGGCAAACGTGCCATGCGCTCAAAGGTACCCTTGACGGGTTTCGGTTTGGTTTTCTGATCAAAGTCGTAAGTTGGTTCCCCGCACAACGAAAGAGGACACTGACAATCATATCAGCGAATGAGCCCGTGGCGACACCACTGCTCAACCTGTTGATGCCACCACGGCCACCGCTGAGACCCGCTTCTTCGATCATGCGGATTTGTCTTCGCGGCGTGTTGTACGCCCGACTTCTCTCTCGCATGTGTCGCCGATAGGTTTCGTTGAAGAGCGGTCGTAGACTGCACTCGTGTTTGATACGACCCGTCAGAATCGTCGTGCGCGCGCGCGGATTGTACGTGTGCGCCGCTGATGTTCCTGGAGGAGGTTGAACGGGGTCTTTGGGGCGTTCGGCGACCACGAGCTGGTTTTCGACTGCTTCGTTGACCATCTCGAGTTCGTATCTGTCCACGTGAGGACCGTGCTCTCCCGCGGGTATGTATGCAGCATCCTTGGGGAAGGAAGGCAGTTCCGGGGCTCGAGGGGTCGTGTCGTTCGGGTCGGGAGGTAGAAAGAGAAATATGCGTGGTGACCGCCCCGAGGCGCTCACCGAGCTTTGATAGATGCGTATGGTGGCAAGGTGAACGTCCTCCTTGTCGATTGCGGTCCACCGCACCATCAAGTGTTTAGGTATCTTTCGAAAGGGAAGCATGGTCGTCGTTGTGTCTCAGCACTGAAGTTGGATGCGCACCTTGACAAGCCACACTCGCCCATTTCCTCTGTCCAACATGAGCTCCTCGTCTGGATCTGGTTGTGCATCCTCGTCGTTGGGCGCCTCGGCCTCAAATTGTTTCTTGTCGTCTTCCACGGTCAAATCGTCCATATTGTGTGTCAAGATCCCGAGAGTCCGCTGACTAATAAATGTTCAGCGTCGCGTCAACGTTCACAGCCACTCAGCCGTCGTGGCAAACGCCATTACGATCAAGATCGTATTTTCTTGATTATCATCCTACAATGGCTATCACCAGCGACGAGGCGGACTCCGAGGTGTCGCGACTTCTCATTCCGGTCGACTTGCTGGCCAGGGAGCGACTGCAGTCAGAATGGCCTCATCACTGGCGTCTGCAATTCGACAAGGAACGACTCAGGGTCTCCTTTTTTGCCAAGGCCCCGAGCGAACCAGGCATTGTTAACCGTTCTCGAGAGTTTACGCACATTGGACGAGGAAGAGGGCCATGGCGCGATTTCGATGCCAGCTGGACAAGACAAGCGTCTTCATTCGAAACTATGATCCCAAAGCCTGGTGACATTCGTCTCCTAGCTCATCGATGCACGATCGACCTCATCAAGACTAGCCTCGTACGTGTCCCTGGTCGAAATGAAGCTTGAGGAACATGAAGAAGCGCGGGCGACAAGCATCACGGCATTCCTTCTCCCCACCACCTGCTTAACTGAGGGACGCCGCGCTCACTCACGTGCAGCCATTGCGACCCAGATCGGAGGCTTCGGAAACAGACTAGCGACACGATTTTCGGCGCGCAATGCCATTCTGATCAAAAGTCCAATTACCTTTTTTTGTTGTCCCGTCCCTGAAGCTGAGTCGGACTGACTCGGGGTTTGATTAAAGTAGAGGTTGTCATACAGAAAGGAATGAGCATACTCCTGCTGAACACAGAGATCTGGTTTCCTCCATTCGGTAAAATCCATCACACGGGTCCTGAGGCCTGACCATCTATACCCGAGCGCGTCATGGAATTGCTGTTGAATATGTAGCATGAGTTTACTAGTATACTTACTACTAATTGTAGAGTACTACTTACTAGGCGTTCGTCGGCACGTGATAATAAGCTCACCGCGACTGCGACCAGACCAACCAGAGAGTCAAAATGACATCGCCGCCGTCTGCAGCACACGCAAACTCGCCCCATCTGGTTTCGCTCGTCCTTCAGTCCAAGAAAGCCCTCCAACACGGTGAACAGCTCTGTTCCAAGGCCAATGAACTGACCAACGCCTCTGCGCAGTGTGCCGTTGACGTGCTCGCCCTCGATGCCAAAGTGAGGTGGATCAGCACGGCGGTCATTGAACAACTCAAGGTGCGCCATGTCGCTTCAAATATTTTTTTTTCTCGTTCGTCTCACGCTTTTTCGCACTCTTTGCGTAGCTGGCAGCGAGCGTGGCCAAGAACATCGAGCACAAACTCGCGCAGCTCGACAAGCAGATCCGCGTGCGTTTTCGTTTTCGTCTCCCTCTTCGTGCGCTGGACGACTACACGAACAGGAATGGGACGCCGTGCGTTTGGAGCGTACCTCGGCCCTCGATGCCATCCTCGAATCCCTCGGCACCCGACTCGTCCCGCCCGGTTTCCACCAAACCTCGACCGACTCATCTCTCTTTGGGAGCCAACATGAACTCGACAAGGCTAACGGCATCATCGATCCCACTCAGAGTCCCTCTGCAACCGTCCGGGGGAACGTGTTCGAGCACAAGCTCGCCACCAAGCACGTTGACCGGTCGACGTGGAAGACGTTGCGCGATTTTGTGGACGAGAGTGCGATCGAGCAAGTGTTGGAGGCCATGGAGAGTGATCGGACGAGACTCGACGTACGTGTGTTGGCCTCGGACGAGAGACGTGTCTGCAGAAACGGGAACGCTGATGCGCTCGTATATAGGACGTTTTATCGACGACGTACGACTATCCAGAGACGCTCTCGAGCACAGTGTCTTCGATACGCGACTCGTTGCCGCTCTCGAATGCGCCGCCGCCGATAGAGGCGCTGCTGGCTTTTCAAGAAAAGACGACGACGGGGATGGCGCGGCATTTGGAGAGTTTGGCGTCGCATTATGATCAGATGGCGAACGCGCTGCATGATAGCGAAGCTGGGATATCGCACTCGGAAGAAGAGATGCAAGGTGAGGCGTAATGACGTGTCGCGCGTTCTCGGTGGTCATTATACCTATTTCTATAGCGATGCGTCGAGACACGAACGAACTACCTGTGATCATGGCAGAGCTCGAGGAATACGTGCGTTCGATTCAAGAATCTCAGTAAGCGGGGCATATTGTATGCTGGCTCACATCGCTCATGCATGATGTAGTGAGAAATTAGTACACGCCAAGGCGACTGCACAAAAACAGCTAGATACGAGTCATGGCACCCTAGACGATCTAGACGAACTTGGGGATATCATGTCCGACATGCTCCAAAAGCAACAAGACGTCGAGGTACGTTGTCACTCGTGGACGGTTTCGCCTTTTGATTCACGACTTGATCCCAACCCCGTGCTGGTCGGATAGGTGGACTGCGAGGATGTGCTGGAGGGCCTCCAGCAACGCTTGTTGGTCGTAGAGGATTTGCACCATCGATACGTCCAGTACAAAATGTCGTTCAATAAGCTCCTCATCGAGATTGCGAGGCGACGACAGTACCGAGAAGCTGCAGAGAAAGTGATCGAGGGTATGATGACCGAGCTGGAGGCCATGTCCACTGGTAAGCGGCCCAAAAGTTCGAATTTGCCTCTTGACGGTGATCGTTGCGCGACGTGACGATGATATAGAGGAACGTCGCCAACGCGAAGTCTTTAATACTGAACACGGCGAGCACATTCCGGCGGATATATGTCTCTGTATCGAGAATCCGCCGACGAGGTGGGAGGTGATGCCTTGGGCGGGTGCTACGCGGGAGGTGCTCCCCGAGATTGATGCGGATCTGTTGACGCAGGTGCGTTTTTTCAGTCGCGTTTGATATTTGATGTCTACGCACCATGTCGGTTTTGATTCGAGGGAGCAGGCTGACCTGGTTTTTATTTATTTATTTTGTCAGGCAATGGAGAAGTTGGAGAGTGGGGAAGTAGTCATCTCTGGAACCGATAGTGTGTAAATTTATCGTGAGTGTGCTGCTTTTCGTCTGCTTGTATGAGATGATCGAAATATCCGAAGGAGATTTTAAGCCTCAGTCAAAGCATCTACGGTCCAACTGAAAGCCAATGTCTCATTGATTGTAGGTTTATAATTGGGTAATTACTTACATTGAATTTGCAGTTTTTCATTATGCCATTTTATGTTGTTTGACACCTTTGTGCTTTGATCTCATGGTCATATCAATTCATATCGATTTGCCTCTAACATACACGTCAAGAATATACCTGGACAATTTTTTTTTTTTCGTCGCTGACTTCGACATATTGTTCTAATACGTCATGCCGGCACTCGCGCACTGCTCGTGCCTTCCTCGTCCTCACCGCCTGGTCACACTCGTGCCCTCTTTCGCCCCTCGTCCTCGCCACCCGATGGTGTACAAACGCATGCACGATGCGCCATCTTCGACACTATAGAGCCCCCGGTAGCGTCCAGATGAGGTGAGCGGATTCAGAGATCTCAATCAGGATTCGTTTGAAGGGCGACGGGCCTGTTTATTTTGCGTTGGTGTCGTTTTGTGGGGTGTTGCTCCCGCATCCTAGGATGTGCCCAATGTGGGGGTTGCGCCAGTTAGGTTCACCGTCGGGACGTTAGTATTTGACGACATGCAACAACCATCACCGGGGGAACTCGAATATATATTGGTCGAACGCAACCATGCAACCACCCAACTCGTCTGGAACCTCGTCATCGAGTGGCGATGTCGCTCTAGAGCATTTTGAGTCAGTGGGGTTGCAGTTTGGTCATCAATGGAGGAGGTGGGTCATTGTTTTTGGGTAGAGGTAGTGATGGTTGTGTCAGGGCGGGCCAGCGTTGGGGTCTGCATACTTGTGTAGGGTGGGTGGTTTATTGGGGTATTCCACCTACCGTCGGCAAGTCGCTCCCATTCAGGGGTCTCCTGTTCGTTCCAGAGAGAATCTTGCACCAGAGCCGAAACGCGAACCGTCATGCAGGGGAAGAATGGTGCCTCGCGGGGGGTTCTGCCACTTCAGAGGGATGGTCACTGGTAGCCGGTGGTTCCTACCATCGGTTACCACCGGCTACCAGCTGACCATCCCTCTGAAGCAGGCGTCGTCGCCAAAGATCGATTGTGCACGGTTGCCTAAATGGGCCGCGGTTAAGATTTGTGGCGCACCAGCTTTCCTATCCCAGATCGGAGTTGGTTAGCAAATTTGGGCCCCATGTGGTGAGTATTCACCCGAGTTCAGGGGGCACACTGCGTTGGCCCTCTTTCGTTGGGTGATCAGGTCTTTGGGTCAAGCTGGGTTTGTGGACGGCGAGGATAAACAAGGTGGATTCTATTAGAAAGCGTGAGATGGAGTGGTAGCTATGTTTTTAATTGTGGGTGGGTGTTGGGAGTGATGTGCTACTTATCATACGGTTACAGGGTACCGGGTGAAAGCGTACTCTCTAACGACGCCCAACTGAATTGCCGCTCCGCGTGACAGAGCATAGGCGGTGAAGTCGAGTGTTGGGGAGAATGGGTCGAGAGTGGGAAGGGTGGGCCCGTTGTGGTGACCCCAGTGGGTTGTCACCAGTGGCGAGTTTCACGTGTTCTGGCGCTACATAAGTAGTGAACGCTGGCAAAGTGACGTCAAGGAGCTTTCCAGCGTTCCACTCTGACCATGTCCAACATTCGAGCTCTGAACCTTTTTTACTGGGTGCGCGGGCAACCTCTTTGCAACATCAACCATCTTTCAATCTCCCCGGATACAACAATAAAGAACCTTAAAAAGCACATCGCTCAGCAGTTGCCGTTCAGAGAGTATCATGCACCATCAGCAACTCGTATCTACAAAATCCCCGAGGACACCCCCGTATTCAACAACTCACATCTAGAAGACATCCTTGCAAGTCTCTCCGTGTTTGTTCTCGGTGACCCTCTTCGGTCCATACACACGTTGTCAAGTATTTTCGTGACCCAACCACCCGAATCCCAGCTACATCTCATCGTCGGTATGTGGCACTTGTGATCAGCGTCAATCATTTCCGAAACATGGATTTTGTTCATCTACGAGATATCGCACACTCTTATTTCGTTCGTTGCTGGTTCCGAAATGCAAACTTCGAGAATTTCCATGGGATCAGCATCCCAAAGACGCACAAAATTGATGACCTCAGGCATTCAATCGTTCAAATACGATCTCGTCTCCCAAATGCACCTGATTTTGTCGACTTGAAGCTCTACACGGCCTTGCACCTCACCGACGAAGATTTTGCCGATATTCTGAAGACGGTTGGAAAGGGTCAACTGTTGAATGGAATTAAGCCATTGGGCACTATCTTCGACGCTGTGCCCTTCTCTGCGACTCCACGTGTTATTGCTGACCTGATCGAACAAAGTAAGCAAACTATTCGTGGTGTCACTGATACTTACCGATTGTTCCAGAGGACAATGAATCTAATCCCGATGCGCAGATACGCACGGAGGATCTCATAGACGTTAAGGAAAAAAAGCCGTCTGGCTTTAGTGGTCCCTCTAGATTTGAAGAAGAAGAAAAAGGCAAAGGCAAACCGAAACTGTCTGGCCGTCGCCCCGTGCTTACGCTGCCCGTCGAATTGCTCCATCCTGTCTTGGCCCAGTTTATTGATGACTGCAGGACGCTGACAGTCAAGGATTACCCCCTCGCCGACCATATCAAAAAGGTCATGTCGCAACAATGCAACAATGCAGCACAACGCATGAAAGCATTCAACAAAGCGCTCAAGGGCCATGGCATACATCTCCAAGCCATCGAGGCCGCAAACATAGAATGTGCAACGAACGCGTATATTTCCGTGAATGAGCACTGTTCTGTGGTTGCCCAGTTCAAGATGCAGGGAGCGGAACCAGTCTACGAAGCCGTTAGATACTATTTACAGTCAACGAGAAGAGATGCCCCGAAGTACCCTGGATCACCTGTACCGTGCTTGGTTCTGGACATTAGCGGTTGGTCCAAGCCATGAATTACTGTTGGATGAGCTAATTGTTGTTTCCGCAGGATCGATAATCTTCTTTGGTGGTTTCTCGCGGGACTTGCTGCCAACGCGACCAAAGTCTTCTTTATTGATTGAAACCGCAGATTACTTGTATACTGCAAATGACCGCGAAGCACTCGCGCGTTATATGGCAGCCTTTCGAAAAGCGGTCAGTGCACTGAACAAATATTACAGAGCCCTGCAAAAAACATCGGCGTCTGTTCCCAAATCTCCACCTCATTTGATTGCACCGCGACGTTCCAAAACTACATTTCAGTCTAAAACTACATCTGAGCCCCGTCAGCCTTATCCGTATCAAACGAGTTACAAACGACGTCACGAAGAGAAAGTAGAAATAATAGAATTCCAATACGACGAAGCGGTCAAGAATAAGCTCGTTTATTTTGGAACCGAGGTCAAGAGTAACGAACGGATTTGTATCAAATTCTGTCAAAGGTACTCCAAGGAAGCTCACAACTGTATGGCATCTCTGGGACATGCTCCGGTTTTGCGAGCTATGGAAGCGATTTCGGACGATTGGGTTATGATTGTCTTCGACGGGCTTACCGATTTCGAGACCCTCGCCGATCGCAAGTATCCCCTGTCCCCATCTGTTTTTAACTCCATCTCCGAGACACTCCACAATTTTCATGCGGCAGGCTTCGTTCATGGGGATATCCGGGATGTGAATATCATGGTGTCCAAGACGGACGAGAAGTTTATGTTCGTTGACTTTGATTGGGCCGGCAAGATAGGAAGGGTGGAATATCCAGCACTCGTTAATAATGTTACCATCATGCGACCGGCGGGTGTGACCGACGCGAAGTTGATTTCAGAGAAGCATGACGTCTTTATGCTGAATCAGTTGGATCCAACCAATGTGAGTATTGAACGTCCGTTTGGCATTGGATACCCGTCTCATGTAAGTAATACGCCAACAGGCTATGCACATGGTTCACGTGGAATAATTTGGTCGTTAGACAGGTGAATTTGTTGCCTGGTAGGCATACATCTCAAGTGACTAGTTGCGTCCATTGTCCTACCGCTATGAATTATGTACATGACATACCAAGAGAACAGCGTCCATCTCCCAGTGAACCCGAGCGAAAACTCTGTCCGACAAGAAAAAAAAAGTCTTTATGAATACGTGTCAAGTGAAGTTCGAAGGAACAGGTCCCATACGTCCTACTTCATCGAGGTTCAGCACGTGGATAATCAATCTTGGTGATCTGAATGCATACCTCATCAGTTGTTGATACGAGCCCGCTGATTACTACAGTCCACAGTAAGACGCGTCAACCTGCGTGACCGTGGCATCGACTCTCCCAAGGTCGACTGCCTGCCCGTTGATCAAGGTGTTCATTGCTTCCAAAGATATGTTGAGTCCATCGAGGGAGACGTCCACCGCCAAAATGTAGATCGTCTCGGAGCCATAGGTGACACTATAGCACGTGCCACATGCAGGCGAGTTCCAACTGGTCACGGTGTATACTCCTCCCACATTGGGGAATTTGGGAAGAGATCCGAGGGTGGTGTACCCTTTGGTGATGAGACCGTTGGTCCCGTCGGAGCAGGCGACGAAATCCAGCGAGAGGGATGCGTCGTCATACGTTGTGTCGTACGAGACGGTCTCTGTTTTTTGTGCGAAAGCGGGGAGAGCGAATGCGAGGGCGGCGGCAGCGAGATGGGCAAACTTCATGATGGGTAATGGTGAAGGGGAGTTGAGTGTGTTGGGCGTAGAGACTAATGATGGAGAAATGGCACAATCGCAAGCCGACCTTTATATGCTCTGCCAGGTGGGTGCCGGCCACACAGATATTGAACGGCAAGGACCTGCCTCGATCACGTCGGAAAGCTCAGACCGGGAAGTTGGAAGGCGCAGATGACGAAAAGGTCAGCTGAGCGAGCGAGACGGTGATGAAGGACCGCTGTCGGCCAGATGTAGCCGTCGAGTCCGGTCATGAAACCAATCACCTGCACTGGGTAGAGAGAGTTGGTTAGCACAGTGACAGCCATAGACGCCGTCTACGTCGCGGTCATATTTCCACACCGGCGATATTCTCATGACGGTGGCTTGTCCCCCTATACGAACCTGTGCGTACCACATATTTTTGGAAGATGAATGAGCGATAACAGGAGCAGGAGGAACTTTCTTTGACGAAGCGACTGATGAATCGATCACTGCTGCGGATACAGATTCAAATTTACCGGCGGGTGCCCAGCTCACACGCAAATTTGGTACCACGTCGGCTCTAGGCTGGTGAAAAAGGGAAATTAATCCCGAAATACAAGCAGTGTCAGGTACTGTAAAGCAAATAGGAAGGACACATACTCGGGGCCCGCAAGTTCTCCACGAGAGGGATTAGTAAGCAAGAGGTTGAGAAGCGCTAATTACGCAACATAAGGCCCAAGCTATAGTAGACCTCGACTCACCACGTACAACAATTTTTGGCAGCTACTTACTTTTCATTTTACCCTAGCTAGGCTACATAGTCATGGTACACAACGATCAGGATTTTCCAAAACTCGGTCGAAAAATAACATTACCACCAATAGTCTAACATTATTGTACGCCTTTCTCGTGTAATACAATTGATTATGCACCGGATGGGAACCGAGTGTGGCTAGCCTAGTATCGGCGACAGGTGATTTTGATGTCTCGTTGTCTGCCAGTGTTCCAGCGTCTCCCGGAGAAACACGTGATTTCGTTCTACATAAACAGGAGTGTGCCAATTCCACCTTGGCCCTTCCACCACGAACTAGCAAGTACCTAACCGAAACATGTCTAAGCTACCCGCCATTTTCGCTGATTCCGAGGACTCGCAGCTGGTAGCGGACGCGAAGAAGCAGGTTCTGGAGGATCAAGATTACTCGTACACGGAACGCGACGTCATTCTCTATAACCTCGGTATTGGCGCGACAGAACAAGAGCTCCGATGGACGTATGAGGGTCATGACGATTTTGGCGTTCTCCCTACTTTTGGCGTCATCCCCCAGTTTACTTCGAGCTCTGGCGTACCGCTGGGATGGCTTCCAAATTTCAACCCGGTGCGTTTCTCGGGTCAGGCTTTCCGTGCCCATTTCGCGTCTGACCTTTTTCTCTGCGTCTTCCTTTCCATTCGACGATCGATGGCGGGTTATTTCGTGTGCCTTGATAGGCGAAGCTTTTGCACGGGGAGCAGTATTTGTCCATCAAAGCTCCCATCCCTACTGAGGCCAATGTCGTCAACGAAACACGGTGCGTCGTGGCTCATGTACTTCTTCCTCGGCGAAATCTCCAGGCCGTTGACCACTCGGAAGGGCAGGCTAATCGAAGTGTTGGACAAGGGCAAGGCTGCTTCTGTCGTGATCCTTGTCCACACCAGGGACAAGGACACGGGACAGCTCCTTTTTGAGAACCGTTCCACCGTTTTCATCCGTGGTGCCGGCGGTTTCGGCGGGAAACGTACTGGATCCGGTATGTCCCGTCCCTTCGGTTAAGCAATGCCGTTGGTGCCTCGCTCACGTTACTCGGACGCGTTCGATAGATAGGGGCGCTGCGACTGCGGCAAACGTGCCACCCAAACGTGCGCCTGATGCTGTCGTGGAAGAAAAGACGACGCCCACGCAGGCCACATTGTATCGGTATGTCTATTCTCGGTGACCCACCCCTACTCGGGTGCATCTCTGATCGCTGTCAATTAGTCTGAGCGGGGACTATAATCCGTTACACGTAGGCGTTGTCTTGATGCCTCTTTTAGTGACATTGATATATTTCCTTTTTTTTGGCCACTCTGTCTAATTGCACTCGGGCATCTCAATTCGGTGCACCATGGTCTTTTTTTTCTCAATTCTTTTCCATTCGGAAACGACCCTAGATCTCGCCCGAATTTGCCGTGATGGGAGGGTTTGATAAACCGATTCTACACGGTACGTCGCACCCATCAATTGGACAAATTCTTGCGCGTTTATAAACAGCGCTGTACGACACACGTTCTAACACGAACAGGACTTTGCTTCATGGGGATTGCGGGGAAACATGTTGTCAAAACGTTTGGTCCTTTTAGGGACATCAAAGTCCGGTACGATTGTGTCCATCGCTGCGAATCGTGGCGTTTCATTGACCTAATTGTTTATTATTTTTATTATTTTCATCGTCCTTTTCTCGACCGTCCGATCCCCCTCTTCACGACCTACAGGTTCGCAGGCGTCGTGTTCCCCGGCGAGACGCTCGTCACGGAAATGTGGAAAGAGGGCAACAAGGTGATATTCGGTACGTCACACCTCGGGCCGTTTTTCTCGGGCCCGTAGCCAGGTGACATGCGGCGGCTCACGTGTCGTACCGTCGCTACAGCCGCCAAGACCAAGGAACGTGGGGCGACCGTGTTGGCCAGCGCCGCCGCGACCCTCGCAGACGGAGACAAGGCAAAGCTGTGACGAGCCGAGGGGCGTTTACGCAGAGTGGATGAGGGTATCTAGGGGGGACACCCCACGTGTGCTAGAACGTGCAAGTATACAGGTCGTACTGTTTTTCACAATGAAATGTACATTTTGGCTTGGTCTCACCTCATACACGTGCATCGGCAGGCGAGAACAGCGTTCGACTATCAGAAGCCTGGGTGATTGATCTAGGATGGTCTGGCTGTGCCGTCGACCGAACACTGCATGCCCACATCCCCGTTGGAGGCAGACACGAGTGCACCCAAGTATACACTCGGTGCAACACCCTCCGAAAGGCGCACCGTCCCCATTTTTTTTTAAAAAGTCGTTAATATCATATTTAGTCCACTAGATACACAGTGGCGTGTGACACGTCCATACCGATTCGCCATAAGTTAGATAGCAAAAAAAGAAAGAAAGCGATGCACGACCACGCGAAATATCAACACGACGCAATTACTAAGGATATGGCGTTCTAGGGGACAAAAAGGGATGGGTGGACGAACCAACGTTTTCGGACCAGGGGCGGACATGCACCAGAGAACATCCACGTCATGATAGCGCCATATCGACTCATGGTATGAAAAACAGCTCGAGAGCTCCAACACAGGAACGTTCAACACGAGATCACGGGATTAACACCTGAAACGCGACATCCAGGATCAGTCAAACGTCGCTGGCGCGTGCCCAGACAAGCCGGTACGCGGACGCAAAAAGACACGCACCGGGATAGAACCAAAACGTGACCGCGAGAATGAGATAAAGACCTGGTCCCGCCCAGACGGTCAGCCCCGCACGACGGATGCCGAGACGACGAAAGTGACGTACACATCAAGATCATCCCTTCTAGCCAGTTCGACTTGCCGTCTTGAATGACAGAGTTGACAATAATTACTGCGAGACGGCGTCAGGATCGCTTGCACGGGCGCACGGGAAAAAGCGGGTGCAACGTTACCTGCGAGGAACACGACGACGGATTGGAAGGGGTCAAATAAGAGCGTGAGCGGCTTTCCCATCATCCATCCCAGAATGACCATGAACCTTAACCAAGTTCACTATACATCAACATCAGCGGCCAACGAGGTGGAGCTGACGTACGGGATAACAAAGAGCGCGATTTGCTGGTGGAAGAGGGATGTCGTTAGTATTTAATGCATTCTATCTAAAAATGGGAGGCCCCAAAGGGAACGTACGATGCTAGAACCGACTGCGACGCCCAGACTGAGCGTCAGCTTGTCCTTGACGGACACCATCACCGCCGTGAGGTGCTCTGCCGCATTGCCCACAATGGGAAGGAGAATAAGTCCAATAAACTCTTTACCAATGATCCCGGATTCCGTCAATCCATTAATGGAATCTACCAGAAACTCTGCAGTGACTGCGACGAACTACGTGGATTATCAACATTCGCCGTCGACGGCACATATAACTAGCAAAACCTACCACGGTGACAATGACCAAGAGTGCAAAGGACACAGGAACGCTCATTTGTGGCTCTTCAACTTCTACTTCGAGAGCCAATGGTGTGATATGCGCCTCCGGATCAGTCATCGGCTGAGGAACGTCGGATGGCCCAGCCCCTGAGGGCGAGAAAGCAATCTGTGGACGCGGAGACGACGGGGGCGAGGCAAATACAGGCGCATCAGTGATCTGTGACTTTTCAGCTTTTTTATGATGACGAAATTTCTTGAACTTGAATGGGTTCTCCGTGTACTTTATTGATGCCATGATCTCGTCGTTGTCGTCTTGGTAAACGCTTTTGTGGGAAGATAGCTGGAAGAAGAGGTAGCACGCATAGACTGAATGTGTCAGTCATACGATCAGGAGATGAATGATTGGTCGTACTGAAGAGCAAAATGATGGCAACCTGTACAGAGCTCAGACATATTCATTTACTTGGCATCAGTGAACGCACCCCGCGACTCATTTTAAGGATCGATCCATCAATAACGCTCGTATCGACGCCGGCCTGTCCTTCAAGGGACAAGAAAAAAGCACCTGGTAGAAGGACAGCAATGACGCTGATCGTCAAAAGACTCGAATTCATCTGAGCGGCGACTGTCGATTCGGTGGTCAGACAAGTCACCGATGATGCAATGGAAACTTCGTACTCATTCCGAAACCTTGCTCCTTGAACTTTAACCCACCCGCAAAGAAACACATGCCGAGCACCAACACTAAGGCAGGAAAGGTAACGCTGGCACCAACGGAGACATGACAGTAAGACATACATAAATTACCAAGGATGGACCCGATGACTAGCAGAGTCTATGAGTCTGGATCTGGCGGGGAGAACGTTCGACTTACGGGACGACTGTACGATGCTTATTTCGCACTTGGCTAGAGCAATGATCTGGCACAAGGCGTAAGGCGGATGAAACCCACATGACATAATTGTACATACCGAAACGATCAACTCCACGCTGAGACAAAGTGAGCATGGAACCAAGGCTATTCCAATAAGAGATTCTACTTACGCATTTCCCTGCATAAAAACAAGGTTGGAAATGGTCGTTGGAAGACAATATTGGCACTTACGAGTGTAGCATTCAAAAGGCCCGCTAAAGTTTGTCCGACGCGAATCGACAATTCATCCGTGGCAAACGCGAGCAGCTGACAATCCATGAATACCACGAAGCAACCTCCTCATCAAAAGGCCCACCTTGGCAAGCGGTATGATGGACAGAAAAGAGACTATCGAAATGAGCACGCGACAGCCGCAGAAACAAAAAGAACGACGCACAGACGAATATGAGCGTATAATTGTGCGGCAACGCAAAATTCAACGCCCACTGACGGAACAAAACGTCAACACGAGGCAGCAAAAGAACACTAAGAAGCATACGGAAATCGGAATGCAAACGAGAAGAACGTTTAAATCTAGCGCAAAAAAGACATCAAGTACATCCCACGCCATCCAAGCAACGACTCACAAGACGCCAGTAGAATAGCTCGTATGCTTTTCCAAACCGTCGGAGCGGGTCCCACCTTTCTCGTAGGCTGCATGAGGATGGCGGCGTGTTCGCGGATCGATGTCTTCTTTCGCTGGATCCCGTCGGTCGGCTTCCTCACCGCCGAGGACGTCGCGGTCGGTTGGGGAGAGAAAAACTGTTGTGTAGACTCGGAGGCACCGGGTTCAGCCACTGTCGACGGTCGAGGGGTGTCCATGGTGAGCTCGTCAGAGGAGTGTTTAACGGGAGTAAGGATACTAATCAACCCACTAATGGGAGTGGAGTAGGGTTACGTTGGTTCCACCAGCAAAACGCCCGGGTTCAAATACCTCGGAGCGACGGGGTCGTGGAACAGGAAGCGAACGAGGCTGGACGCTAGGCGAAGGCTGCGAGAGTCCGAGTCGCACGCAGCTGCCAATGCAAGCGTATTTTATATTTGAGGCAGAGAATGACGCTGAGACTGCGAGTTTTCTAGAAAACGCGGAGCGTGAAAGGGCTTGGCACACTCGCCAAGCAGATCAATGTACACCCTTGAAACGTCACCTCCCAAAACATACACCCGAAAAGGCAACCCTTGTCGTTCCGCGCCGAAGCCGTCGAGTGCTGATGTCGAGTTATTTTCTCCTTGCAAGCTCGCGCGTCCGTATCTTGGTCGTCGTTGAGTTCTGCCCAGCCTGCGAACTCAGCAGTTGGAAACTTGTATCGGAGATGTCCGAACACGAGACATTCCATTCGAACATTCCAAATCCACACACGCGCCGCCTTCCCCGCTTCTGGCACCGTCTCCTTGTACTGCCTTTCAGTCATGGTCGTACGGGCTGTCAGCACTGAAATAGCGAGGCGGGCGGTCCGCCCCGCCCTCACGTATTAATGGGACACAGGATCAGCGCCCCGCATCGTGACAGGTGCACGCTCTATGAAGTTGCCATTCAAGGCAAGTAATAAGTGACTTGGAGACCCGCCTCATTGAGGTACAGGTACAACTCTTGTATGGATTCCGTATGGGCATAGCCTCCCTCGTGCCGTCGGCAGGCAGGATCGGCAAATAGTTATTTCTGCGGCGCTGCGAGGAGGCTCCGCGCACCCTGACAAATTCGGCAAGCCCGTCTTAGATACGGAATTCAACCTCCGCTCAGCTTCATAATAGTTCGGCCGACGTCCATTCGTTGAAGTGAGGTTCCTGGTCCGTGGGGCGCCTTGTCTCTTCGACTCATGTACGATCTATTCAATGGTTGCTACATATACGTGCTGCAAAAGAAGCGTGCACCACTCCGCATCACTCGATCAAACGATTCCTGACATTTGAAACACGCCGATCGTCGCCTCACGACCAAAATGCAACGTTGCCAATGAATATTTAGAACCAATCAAACCAGACTTAGAACTACATACGTACTATCACCCTCAGGGTGCCCGACAAGTAAGTAGAATGTAGTAAATAAAATAAGGAAAGCATAAATCAAAATCACATCATGGTATTGATCAGTACGGGAGCTTAATCTGGTCCTCGACATACTTAAATGAACATTTTTTTCTCGTCCGTCTCACACGCTCCCTTGCGAAAGCCTCGTAGTCGGATAACCGGTGCGTTCAGCCCTGGTACGCAAACGAAACAGCGCCGTACAGGCCATCCTCGCGGCCCAACATGCCATGGCCATGCAGAACCTAGGCGATCCAAGATCCGAAACGTCAGCTCGGATCAGCTTGGAAACAATCAATCCACGTACCTCCATCTTCCTCGCATGCCACCCGACCCCGCTGTTCGTATTTCCGTTGGCGTTCGCGAGCCGCTCCATCTCGACTCGGAATGCATGATCGGCTGGCAGTTGCCTCCGCAGCACCCCACCGACCCACCCGCTCGCCGCATCCACGTACCACCCTCGACCCCCCTTGCTCCGGATCGTTCGCCACGACCCAGCACCGAATCCAAGGCTGACGAGCGCGGGTATCGACAGCTCGATGACGCGAAGGCGAGTGGGCGCCTGTGGGACAATTGGCTCGGGGCTAAGGAGGGACGTATAAGGCGGTGTGCACAACGGCCCGATCACTTGCGTGTGCAAAGCGATGGAGGCTTGGCGTCCGGATCTTCGAGATCCACCCGTACCGACGACACCTCGGCCCTCCCAGTCGAGTTCCGGCGAGGTAGACACGAGGGTCAGCACCTCGACGTTAGCCGCCTTGGTCTTGAGGAACGTGGTGATGGATTCCAGTTCGAGATCTGCAATATAAGAGAGGCCCAACGAACGCAGTTTCGGTTGCGGCCTGCACACGTCCCGGAGTAGTTCTTTAGTCATGGGTGTGCTGGATAGGTCGAGGTATGTGAGCTCGCCACTAATAAAGCACGGAGCGAGGGTAAATATTTCGTCGAGATCCTCCGCGGACAGAGGAGAAGGGAAAGTTTTGTCGCCATACAGCGTCAGTTCCTGGATCATAGCAGCAGCAGGTGCTTGAACGAGGAATTTTTTGATCGATTCTCCGGTTAGGCGGATGCATCGGGCAAGAGCTAGAGAACGAAGTCTGACGGGTGAGTCACCAAGTGCGTCGAGCAACTCTGGGGTGACACGCGTCGCGGAAAGGTCGAGATGGGTAAGAGATGGGAAAGCGAGGACAAATGGACTAAGGATCTGTGGTTGGATAGATTTTGCGCCGCGCAGGCAAAGACGCCGAAGACCGGGGAACATCAATGGCTCCTCTCGGACAAACCGGACCCCCATGGATGAGCGGGAACGCCTTACGTCCGTGCGATCCTCTTCGTCGCTGCTGCTCGAGTCACCGTCGTGAGGGAGCAAGTGGGTATTGACAAACTCTGTGAGTGCGCTGACGAAAACAGCACTAACACAACCGGTCAAATCGACAGCCTCGAGTTCTTTGCAGTCACGCCTCCTCTCGCGTTCATCTTCTTCAGGCTCGTCATTGGCTGTGAGGCCGCGTCCACGTGATGGGCGCCTGCCACGTGAGGGAGATCCGCGGAGAAACAGCTCGTTTAAAACAGGCAACGAGAGGGCGCCATCCATGTATTCAGTGGCGCCGAATGCCGTCAGATTCGGCATTTCCTAAGGGGCATATTTAGCCAAGGAGACACTAAAGGCGGTGAAGCGGGGTAACGGCACCTTGAGAAGCACCTCAACACGTTCACCGGTTACAAAACGCCTGGTGATGCCTTCTTCGACCGAACGACGCATGCCAATGGTCCGAAAGTGGTTAAAATCGATGTACTGCACAAACCTTCCAGGACGCGAGTCATGCAATATCGGAACTAAAAATCAGAGTTTAGAGAGCGTGCGAGCGTTCACAGGATGAAATGTAAACTTTACCATAAAAGCCGGGCTCGTTCCTTTCCATGACGTTCTGGACCGCATCGCTAATGGAACGCATGATCTTCCATCGCGCAGGACTCTGGCTTTTCGCCCTGAGACGCCGGGGGCTGGGATCACGGGACACGGGTGGCGTCAACAATTCCGGAGGAATGGACCCATCGGGACCGCTCAGAGTTTCCAAAATAGAGGCCTTCCATCTCTTTATGGCGTCCTCATCAGTGGAGGCCCCGGGTATGGTCGTGCTAGCAAGCGCGGCCCTGGTGGCGGCCGTGATGGACTGCTCGACGGCGAGCGCGGCGCTTTCTTCGGTGACCTGATCCTCGCCGCCGGTGATCTCCTCGAGGAGAGCGAGCCAGCTTCGGGGCAGGCGTACTTCGATCCTGTGCCAGAGCCACGGTTTGGCGGCATCGCACCAAGCGTGGTTGACAAGACAGAGATTGGCCAGCGTCCTGCGCACGACTGACTCGGAGCAGTTGCTGGGTGGCATGGAGGACGGCAAGGCGGTCGGAGGAGCATAGTCTCCGAGCGTGATGGGGTCCAAGGAGCTCACGGATTGGGGTAAACCGGAGGCGTATACATGGGCGCAGATGGTGAAAATGAGTTCAGGAGGGTATTGCAAGACGACAGACATGGCTGAGGAGATGTCTGGATCGGACGAGTCGTCCGGGGGGGTTTTATATGTGCTCGGTCGGGACTTGTTGCCGGACGTAGCTGTGTCACATCTCTCCGAGAAACTTTAAATATAAGTTATTATGTAATCCGGGGGAAAAGGAGACCACCCCCAATTTACGTGCATCTGTCTCTAGGAGACCGGGCCAGTTCGGACTTGTCATCAACTCAAGGGTCACCAAGGACCATACGTCCTTGCAACTACACGCACCGCGATGTTGCTGCGCGGCATCCGAGGCTTGCGTATCACTCGTCCTAGTGCGGAGATCTGCGAGTACTTCTGCGAGTACTAAACCCAACCAGGAATTCCCGTTAGCTTGCGAGGAAGAAGATCAGATCGTCTTCAATTTTAGAACTGGGTTCTGTCCAACGAAAGTTATGACACGCGATGGTGCACCCAGATTGATCTGCCGCCGCCAACACGTTTTTACCCGTTCTGCGACCATAGCACGCAAGTATGGCAAATACGTGCTAGTCGAGACCTGTCTAACATGGCGAGACGAGCCGCACTTGACAGTAAGCGAGATATCTCCGCGCCATCGGATTGATGGCGCTGTTTGCGGTCGGTAGCTGGAGAAACAGTCCGCAAAATGAAATCAAGGGTGCTAAAACAGGGACAATGCACCACTACGCTTTTGTGGAGCCGAGCTCTAGATCGAACGGAACGTACTAGGGCTATTCTTGGCCCAGGTGGATACAAACGTTCGAGATTATCGTAATCGCAGCACCAAAGTTTCAGGGCTACTATGGCAAATCGGGTATGCTCATCTCTGGGCTTGACAAACTGTTTTGCACTCGTGATTGCAGTTTGGGCCAACCGCCATGCGGTAATGAATTAGTTCAGGGGTTCTTTTTCTCAAAGCCAACTCCTTATGGAGCTCCACTGCTTGCAATGGCAATAACAGCGGACTGGTGACGCAACTCTACGCGTTTCAGTAAATACGTCCCGCTGTTGGTGCCGGTTCCTCATTCTCACCGACCTCTCTGAAGCCGTGTCCACGAACATCGACCAGTCATGTTCCGCGTTCACCCGCATAGTAACAGTTCAAAAGTCATTGGAAACCGTATCACGTATGTATTAGCATATCCCGTCAGAGGGTGGTACTTCTCGGCATGACTATTGCAGTTTGAAACAGTCGGGTTTATGCCTTGACATAAAACTCGTACTGTTGCAGCATCCAAACGAGCGAAACGGCTGTCATCAGGATCAAGTCAGTGAGCTTGCGAAATCAAGACGTATGCAGGACTTGACTTGAGACAACCATGGGGCTCAGCACCGGAATATTGAATTTGGCGGTACGGAAGATGAACAACTCGGACGCAAAGTGCGCAAAGGCGATGAGGTATGTGAACAGGGCCAAGTCATATATACTAGGACAAATTTAGCCAAGAGTGGGCAGACAGCGGGGCACGTACACTTTGCTGTGGATGTTGTAGGCGGCGTATCCCCTTACGGCGGCGGAGGTCAACGTCCACGCGGCGAACGTGCGTGCCTGTAGCGCGGTGACTATGAAGGCGTTAGAGTGAGTGCAAGGGCTGGACGAGTGCCTACCGGAAGCAGGTGGCACGCCCGCGTACAGTCTCCGCGTGAGCTTGAGAGTTGCAAAGTTTTGGATTGTGTTGAAGACGGCCATGGTGGCGACGATGAGCTGCCACTTTGGTAAGAGGCCGTCCGTCTGTGGCAGAGCTGGCCATATGTTGTCAAGCAGGACATTTGGCAGGGCAAGGAGCTGTTTACCGTCGAGCAAGTGTTGCAACATGAGGAGATGATCCAAGTTTGTATTAGCTAATATTCCCAAAGTAGGGATTGACGGTGAGAGTTTTGCTTTGCCCCGTCGTCACTAACCAAGTCCCAACACCCGGGCACGGCCAGCCTCCCTCCTCAATGCCAGATTCCTCCTCCCTATCCTTCCCTGGCCCATCCCGCTCGAACTCCTCCGCCAGCACCGCCAGCAGCAGCGCAGCCAGTCTCACCCACCATTCGCGCACAACTCGCCAACGAACTCGAACGATCACCGCGGGTTCGCACCGCGACGAAAAGGGCGCACGAGTCGCAGACCACGTCCTGGACATATCTGCATCTTTCTGCGCGGACGCAGGCCCCCGCTTCGTTCCTAGCGCACCCGGGACACCCAATGGCGCGTCGACTTCTCTTCCCCGACCCGCTGCACCCGTTGTCTTGGCTTCTGACGTTCGCAACGGGCCAAGTGTCGATAGGAGGCGTTGTACCTTTGGGTCGTTCGTGCCCCTCATGGACGACCATGAGGCGCCGCCAGACTCTGCGCTAGTTCATCTTTCGCAGAGCCAAACAGGGCTAGCGCCGTCGTCTGAGATTGTCGTCTCCACTCCCGCGGTACGTCTACTTTGCCGTCGCAAGTCACGTCTCGCTTCATGCTGTCCTTGGCAGGCAAAGGGGAAGAACAGACACCCCCTTCGTCTCACATCCCCTCCGTCGTCGTTCAAACCTGCTCCCACAGACACCGACCGGACACGAAGCCGTATACGCGACTCTCTCTTGACCCAGCAGTCCTCCACCTCTTCCTCAGTATACCCCATGTCCAGCTCCCTGGGGACCGAGTCTCCGCCGTCCCCTCTATCTCCCGTCCTGCCAAACCGTGGTATCCCCAACGTCGCTTCCGAGTCTGACGGTCCGAAAGTCCAAGAGTTCGACGCAGATGACGTGTCTTATCGGCTACAGCTTCTCGTTAAGAACAACTACTTCCTTCCGCCTGCGCATGCCAAACCGTCCCCGGCTGATTTCCCCCCCTTGATGAACAACTCCAAAAAGCTGCCCTCTCCAACGTTTTTGGACTTGTTTCGCGTCGGAAAGCCCAAGTCGAAACCTAGCAGCCCCGATGTCGCGAATGGCGTCACTCCAATCTTCAGAGTGACTTCGGATTCCACGACAGTCTCTGGTCAACTTCCACGTGACGCTGGCAGACTTTCACCCCAAGCATTTCGTCCTCCGCCAGGGAGTCAACATATGGCAAGGGTGGTTGTGGTTAGGGAGAAGATGGACGACTTGGCTGCTGCTGCGAAGCAAGCAGAGAAGAATCTTGGGAGACACGACTTTCTGCTGGACAGGGATCGTGCCTCTCGGAGGGCTAAATATACCACATTTGATGGCATCGTCGATCCCACTGAGGCGGTTGATGTACCACCCCCTTCGGCCAATTATCCGTTGGCGTTGCAAGCTTCAGCGCTTCATGGGCTTGGCATCGAAGATTCGGTCGGTGCAGCTATTTTGGCAGAGCGGTTACCACCTCCGGGTACTCCCGGCCAATCATCTCTAGATCCTCGGGAGGATGCATGGAGAAAGGCCTTGCTTCGAGAAGCAGTCGGGCATTCCCTCAATAATTCAAGTGCGACATCTTCCGCTTCCCGCGCCTCTACCCCGACGAAATCACCCTTCCGCGTGCAATCGTCAGATTCGCTTCGTCCCGATCGAGGGGTGGAGCAACAGAGGAGGCTGCTAGACCAAAAGATCATAAGTCATCCTATCATTGATCCTTCGGAGGACGTTGCACCACCTGCCCCGACGGCCGGTCCAGTGTTGAGCCATCCACCACCTGCTGTTGTGAGAGAACCGGATATTCGACGGTTCTCAAATCTCGTTTTGTTGAGGGTGGAGACGCCCGTACCACATACACCACTTTCCCCACCCCCACGTCGACCGTATGGCACTGGCCCGTTCTCTCAATCACAGACCAACGTCGTGGATAGCAGTGCATTCCAAACGCCCAAAAAGCTGTTGCGCAAGTCTTTGTCATCTCCCATGCTGTCCGAAAAGCACGAGTGCAAGACGAATGGGACTGTCACGCCAAAAAGCCCTCCAATGCCTACATTTGGGCCATCGCCAGTTCCATCATCACTCGACAAGCGAATGAGCAGAGCGACCGCGACGTCTCGTTATACGAGCAGTGAGCATAACGAGCAAGTCGATGATGAACTTCCAGGCAGGCCATCACTTGCATTAACCCTACAAAGCACGGGCACGGATGGCCGAGTGTCTATCTCAGAGCACTCACAGCCCTCGCCGACCGCATCCGCATTTCGCGACAGGTGGTCAGATGGCTACTACTCTGCCAACTCGGCGGGTGTTGGGGAGAGTTCAGATGATCCTGTCATTTCGACTGTTCTTAACCAAAACCCACGTCCATTTACCATGTCGCCTCCACCCAGGCCGTCTTCCTCTGTCGCACATTTTGCCTTGTCACCACCACCTCGCACACGTTACGTTCCTTTGCAGACCACGTCCTCCCGGATATTTACTATACCTTCCACGCGGTCATTATCGCAAGCCACCGTCCACTCCTTTGCATCCAATTCCACCATGTCACAATCCGTATATACACCTTCTCCACTCGTCAACGCCTCGTCGCAGAGTTTCCACTCTGCACTTCATTCCGCGCCACCTCCCTCCTCCACCGCCGAGTTCTTTGATCACGTACAGGCCCATGCAGAGACAATGATTGAGCTGGACGACTCTGACGATAGCGCGAGCGAAACAGATCAGGACGTCACCGCTGTTTATGCACCCTCACCTCATAGACTCAAATTGATGCGGTTAGGTAACCTCTCCACGCCGAACGTTTACCCAGGGGCCAAGGAACCTTATTATCCGTCCGTCGTGTCCAACGAGCGACGGAACCCTGTGGGAAACATGGCACCCATGAATCCGTACTTTTCAAGTCTCAAAGGGGCTCGAGAGTCGCTGACCCACATTTCACTCGCTCAACGGTCACGGGAGCATCTCATTCCGCTGGAGCCTTCGCCTAGCTCCCGCCCTGCATCGGCTGGGAATGAGAACATTCGGAGATGGCGAAAGGAGCAAGAGGCATTTCAGGAGTCGTCCAGAAGATTGGACGGTTTGCTCCTCCGACATATGCAGGCAGAAAAGGACACGTTGAAGAGAATTGCTGAAACTGCAAAAGTAGCAAAATGAATGTTTTTTTTCTCATTTCGATTTCATTTATCATTTTACGCTACGAAAGTCGACTTTTTTTACTTGTTATTTTCGTATTATGCTTTCGAATACTGCAGGTTACTGATCCATACCCTATTCACGAATGCTTCCTTGTAACTGGCATGCACTGATGTCGATATTGCCGAGGGAGAGCTGCTGCTGAGGCTCCTGTGTGACTGCACGTGAAGGCTGCCGCGTTCTGACTCCGCTCCCCAACCAATTGAGATGCTCGCAGCCCTCCAAGTCCCTTTGCTTCCTCCTTACGTCTTCTAGGCATTCCATAATGACAACGACGATGGACAAGCTCCAAGACACACACAGACAGCCTTATTCCTGGCATCAGGTGCGTACGATCCCCACCTTTCCACCACAGGCGGTGGCGTAACCCTCTCTCGGCTGACTGTTATGACAGTCTCATGATCAGGTGAAGCACTCTCACAAACCCCACGGCCTCCCATCCTCACTATCTACCATGGTCTACAGGCGACGGTATTGCTCCTTGTGCCCTACGAGACGCCCAAGGAGGACGTAGTGGTACGTACCCGCTCCCAGTTCTACAGCCCATGTTGAAGTAATGCATCGTCTGACGCCCATGGTTCATTGTGACAGGTGGTGATAGAACGGGACTATCTGTTGGCTGGCGTGAGAGGACAGCAGCCCATCGTCAAGGTAAGCGCTCGCAGTCCTCGTCTCTCGCTCGCCTCGCCTCGCCTATTCCGACGGGCTTCCGAACATGACCTCACCCGCGCTTCTATTTCCTCTTCCTCGTTCGAATTCTCATGTTCAACGTGGCAGGGTCGGCTGTACGGAAATGTGGACGTGGCCAACTCGGCGTGGCAGCTCGAACCCCGAACGTCGCGCCTCTCGGCGCGCGAACGCACGACGTCGACCATCTCGACCACCTCGACCCAGTCGTCGTACGCGTTTGTCTCCGACCCCGAGATATCGAGCAGTTTTGCGGCATCGCTCGAGAGCGGGCAGACGTCTGATGCGGAGGAAGTAACGGTCTCGCCGGGGCTTGTGTCCCCAGTGTCGTCGGGCGATGAGCAGTCGGGGTCTGGATCGGGGTATCAGCTGCGCCGATCAGGCGCGAGCGCGTCTGGTCCGGTGTCCCCTGGGATGCAGCCCCATGCACTGTCGTCGTTTTCATCACTCGAGTCGTTGCCGTCACCTTCGGGGCGGTTGTTGACGCTGCATTTGGAGAAGGAGCAGAGCATCATTTGGCCGTCGCTTATCGTGGGTCCTGTGCCACAGGAGCTGTCGCCGTGTGCCCCTGTGCCCGCCGCCCTGGATACGGATCCGGAGGGCAAGTATAACATGGATCCGACGAGTCTCGTCTTGTTTGCCATTGAATTGTTTGATATTCGCAAGGACAGGGAGGAGGCGTTTGAATGCTTTGTGTAGGTGTTTTGCGACTTGGCGGCGTTTGTGGCGTTGACGTGTCGCTCTAGACGCGCTTGGCACCAAGCACACTTGCCTTCTGCCACGATGAAACTTATCACGCATTATTTACCTCTTCAGATACCGCTCAACGTGATTGATGTCGACGAGGAGAAGCAACGGGGGACGGTGTCTTACTATCTGCAATGTATTGGAGGGCCTCTGGGTCTAGCCCAGCTCTTTTTGGAAGCGGGCCTCCTGCATCTCGAAGGTGCCGCGTCCATTCTCTTGTCCGCCTCTTACTCGACCCTTTCGTCCATTCGCGTTCCCCCGCCCCCTCAGCCCGGCGAAGGCGGTGCCGAGGCATGGAAACGCGACCGAGAGATGGCGAGCCGCTATTTCGACCGTGCGCGGGCGCTGCACCCCGAGCTGGACGTGCCCGTCATTCCCGACGACGGTTCAGGGCACGCTGCGACAGGCAGCGCGCACGAACTGGAAATGCCGTCGATCGAGATTCTCCCGTCTGCGCCGGCAAGCGTGTATTCGAGCGAGGACGTGCCGTATTCAGAGCGTGAGGCGACGATACGGCGACGGCGGACCAAGAAGGAGGAGCTCATCTTTTTGGATGAGGTCAAGGGCAAGGACATGGACAGCGCATGGTACGTGTACGTGCCGAGTTTGGTCGGCGCTGGGACGGCGTTGTTGGTCGTGGGTGTGATTGGGGCGTTGAGTTTTTCGACGTGGAGGCGGAATCAGGGGTCTTGATTGGGCGGTTTCTTGTTTTGAGAACGCAGTTGGGGTTCACGTGTAAGCTTCAAGACCCTTTCTTGTTGTACATACTACTCGACTCTCTTCTTTTGTTTCGTTGCTGTTTTAGAACGTGTGCGGAGACAGGGGTGAGAGGTCGGACGAGGTCTGTTTTGCACGCTACTGTACTGGTTCTTTCTACACTAGGAGTACCTTTTATTCTAGCAACGTTTTTTTTTCGTGCTGAATCGTCGAGAGCTATTTCCTGGGGTCTCACGTACAACGAGGGGGTACAGCCCCGGGCAAGTTTTTGGAATTATAGATACATGTAAAGGTGGATGTATTTACTTGGCCTGATTTCCAGTAGTAAGCACCGGTCGGCTTCGAACGGGCTAATAAGAACCAGTACCTCACCGGCCTTGGGCTACTTGTGTTCAACGAACGACTACAGTCAGTCTATTAGGGCCAAACAAATACAAGCAACGCTCGGCCCGAATAACTATGACGCAGGTTCAGTAGACTACGACATAAAGGCACTCATATAGCACCCTAATACAAGTCTTTTTCCCCCCATCATCCGAAGTTTCTCATTTTGCCACAAAATTAATAGCGGTCTTGCAGCCTACAAAATGGACTGCCTGGTTAAACTCGACACAGGCTGTCCATTTTGTAGACTGCGAGACTTGCTGCGAGAACGCCGCTACTGCGACCACCGCAAACGCCACCCCTGCTTCAGCTTCCACTGTCGCTACTTCCATCCCAGCACCGACTTTTGCCGTTGCCCCTACTATCCCGGCGTCGACCGCGCCCAACGCGTCTACAATTTATTTGCGTGGAAGCAATGCATCACTGCCATCCTGGAGAAGAGAAACAACCAGACAGAGATGTGGACCCTGTCAGAGCAGCTGAGTGGGATCAATGTTGAACTGAACGTAAATGGCGTCGAGTTCATGG
>JBBPSN010000107.1:32239-42303 GCA_038093615.1 Austroboletus olivaceoglutinosus | reverse complement strand
CACTGCCCCCTTAAACTATTGAATCTGGCCTTCCATCTATTCCATGCTAGATTAGGTATGTTCACATTCCATCTCCATTTACAGATGATCTCTCCTCCACCCTCTCCTTCTAGTATTTCATCACCACATATTATTGTTGACAGCAGAACTCTGCTTTCCATTCCCTTAGTTAGTCTTATATGGAGTTCTGCTTCCACTCCTCTTAGTATTTATATCACCCATATACTTGTAGACTCCCCAGCTAAATCTACACCTATCAATGTAATGTTTAGTCCATTTGAGTAATCTCTAAGGGAGTGATTACTCATGTATTCTTCATCCCTCTTCTATTGGACTTTGTGCTACTACTGAGTGCACACTAGAACTCTGTGTCAGTATCATTTGTACAACAGGACACTGCAATATCACTACCATATGATTAGGACTACACACAAACTATGCACTGTCATTAGCATAACACAAATAGCTTCCTGCCTCATGGTGATCCATAATAAGAGGGTTTATTGCCACTGGATAATATGGTTGTCCAATATTATTGGATGATAAGGGATCTCAGATAAGGTTTGATCCTTTTATCTGATCATATGGATGTCAATCAAGTTATGCTAGAATGCATACTTGTTTCAACAACTTGAATTCTTAGAGAACTTCTCAAATTCTCAAGTTTCAGGCTTATTTTGAGATGGGGTTATCCAATTTCATAATGTGGCAGTGCAGAACACCCACCTCAGCCTTCAATACAATTCATCAAGCCAATAACCATCTCATAAAAGACTTTTGATTGGACTTGGTACTCCCATTTGACATTTAATTACTACTCTTACACTACTAGGTATTCCATAGTGTAAGTATCACATGAGTCCTTGAGCAATGAGCAGTGTGGGCCAGGTTACTACCAGTGGTGTCTTCTTTTGGAAATATGCTGTGCTACAAATACATCCAGCTATTTGAGCAGAGCCTTAACTTAATTTTTTTACTGAACTTTCAGTGGTACTAGTATATGTACTAGTACACAGCACAAGAATGGCCTGCACAACATATGCATTCCATTGAGCAGTTGGTGCATACCTTTGTATAAGGATGAAAGCTACTACAATACTTACTGTACCTCAGATGTCAAGTGCTGTGCACCAAATGGACTGCAGAACATCATTGTGTCACTGAATTAAAAGGAATGCTCTAATCAGCTGCATGTCTAAGACTGTCAAACTCACCTTGATGAATTTGGCCATGAATTTTCTAAGCAACCAAGAATTAAACAAAGACATTTTTCGAAAGAACAGGCACGCACTTATGAAACTCAGTCCGCAAGAGATCATTGACAAACTGGCCAGATTTTTCCTTCTGGTTCATTGCCTGATTCTTGAAGACGAGGTCTAAAGCCAACAGTCAGGTACCGTGACGTAGGAACAAGGAAAGTCACCAACCATCATCCCATCTTCTCTTGACAGCAAACGTCCCGGGAACAGTCGTGTTTAGACCTTGAGATAGAGCTGCTTGCGATGCTAGTTGTTCGCGTTCTTGGCGTTCCTTCTCTTCTGCACGTTCGCGCTTAATCTTTTCCAGCTCCCGGAGTAACTCGTCGGTATCATCTTCATCCTCCGACTCTCCCTCGCTTTCAACGTCGTTCTGTTCCTTCTCGTCGTTTTCCTTCTCGTCTTCCTCGTCATCCTTGTCCAGCTCTAATGCCTCCTGAAGCAGTTTTCTCCGCTTGACAGTCTCCTCGTCTTCGGTCGCATCGGCGGTGACAGGTAGGAGAGGCTTCCCCTCGGCCTTGCGCTTTTTGTTACGCGCCTCTTCTTCCGCTTTAAGCAGCTCTGCTCTGAGATCTCTCCGGACAACCTCGCCGACAGACGTCTGGCCTGGCTGGCTGTTGCGGTGGCCCAAGGTTTGAGCGCGTGGTGATGCGAGAAGGGCGAAAACCTACCGAAATTTGAGCTTGGTGTGGGCGGCCATGTCGCGCACGGAAAACTGTCTGGAACCGCCCTTGACATCTCTTGCTTGCGCGGGGTCCCATGTCGGACGGTGGGCGGTGGACATGGCGGTGGTGAGGGAAGACCAAAACGAGGTATTAGCCCCCTAGGCCTTTTGTTCGCACGGTCCAAGCGAGGCCACGTCAAAGTGTGCAAAAGCGACTTGAACATTTCGTGTCGACTTTGGCAAGGCGATGGCCAACTATCATTATGATGAGGCCGGCAATATGGCCACATTCTTTCTCATCTCTGTCCTCGCCATTCTCTTAATTCCATTCACCATCTCGTCCCTTGCGCGCCTATCCGCTAGTCAGTTTCTTCCTGACCGCACCTTGTTCTTGCCTCACCACCTCAGCAGAGCGCCCCGAAGAAGGCCAGGGCTGTCAGTGCAAACTTTGTCTCCATCGCAGAAAACAGGTTCTTTCTGCGAATAGCGCATATCCCAAGCTTACCAAGAGGTGCGTCATTTTTGCTCCCCTCGAGACATCGCTGAGTGTTTCCGTCTGTAGAATCGTCTTTCTTATCCTTGGCTGGCTTCTGTTTGCTTTCTTGGTGTACGTCGTGCCCAACGCCCAATCCGACGACAAGGTCTACAATCCGTATGAAATCTTGGGCATTTCCACTGTATGTGCATTCATGCATCCCGCACGCGACACGCCGCATTCATCCACTTTATCAGGGTGTAACAGAGAAGGAAATCAAATCCCTATTTAAAAAGCTCTCCAAAACATAGTACGTATCCGGTGACACCCACCCTTCTGCCGCGTTCTAAACTCTCGTGTCGAAGTCACCCAGACAAGGTAAAAACGACGGTCAACGTGACGGCCGAACAAATCGCCGATCGCTTCGTAGAAATTACCAAGGCGTACAAAGCGTAAGGTCTTCTTTTTCTTCATTGGTGCACCAAACAGACCCGTACAATTAGTTTGACCGATGAGACAATTCGCCGCAATTACGAATTGTATGGTCATCCGGATGGCCGACAAGAAGTCTCCATGGGTATCGCCATACCTTCGTGGATCGTCGAGGGCAAAAATAATATCTGGGTTCTCGGGTGCTATGCTGTCCTCATTGGTGGTTTACTCCCTGGTATGGTTGGACGTTGGTGGTTTGGCAGCAGAGGAAAAACCAAGGATGGTGTCGAGGCCAGGACCGCAGAGGGGTTCTGGAAAGGCATAGAGGAAGCCAGTGGAATCAGTGACATCGTCAAAAGTGTTGGCGGTGCATTCCAATACGAGTCGCGGGCCAAGAATGCGGGCGATTTAAGCAAAATACGGGAGGAGATCGCTAAGGGAGTGGGTGATGAATGGAAGGAGGCGAACAAAGCTGTTGCAGATGATGGAAAGGCTCAGCGAGCGTTGACTTTGCTCTACGCTCACTTCTTGCGGTTAAATCTAGGCTCAAAACCCCTGGAACAAGGTAAGAATCCCGTCGGGCTTGTCTTATGAATTGCGATTTACATGTGCGCATTAGAGCAATCGTCGTTGCTGCTCCAATCGCCTGTACTGCTGAATGCCTTCTTGAATATTGCAGCCGCTCGCAGCTGGCTAGCCCCAACGCTTGGTATTATGCGTCTTCATGCACACCTCGTGCAGGCAATTATCCCCGGCAAGGCTACTCCCCGACAAGCCCAATTGCCAGGATTCGACGATACAGACACCAGTTCCGGAAAGCAAGACCTTACAGCATTTGTACAGACCCTGAAGGAGAATGGAGATGAACGCGCTTCGGAAGCTAGCAAAGCACTCGAAAGCTGGGGGACTCTGGAAATCGTCGACATGGGGTTCAAAGGTACGTATAACGTGGATCTTTCCATGCCCGCCTCAGTTAAACATTGCGTCTAAGTGATTGGTGAACGGCTGGTTACACCGTCGTCTATTGTTTTCTTGCTGGTGAAGCTGCGTGTGAAAGAGCCCGGCTCGTCTACAGGGTCCCCGATACATGATGCCAAGTCCGCAAAAAAGAACGACGACATTGACGAAAAGTTTTTGAATACCCGAGGAGATGTCGAGGAAATCAAAGGGAATGGTGCAGGGTACGCACATGCACCGTACTGGCCCGCAGTGCGTTCATACAATAGGATTTGTGAAGCACGGTTCTGACGTCCAGCTGTAGCTCCGTAAACCAGGATGGTGGCTCGTTCTCGCCGACGACAAGTCGAACCGAATCGTCGTCCCACCTGTGAAGATCAATGATGTACCTCGTTCTGACCCATCGAAAGAGCGGAATTATAGGTGCTACAAGATTCAGTTTCAGGCACCACCCAACGTTGGGCTGTTTACGTGGAAGGTGTACTTTGTGAGCGACACCACTGTTGGAGAAGAAATGTGTCGACCGATTTCAGTAAGTAACTTGGCTGTTGCAAATGTGGTTGAGTCTGACTGGGAGACAATGCAGCTCAAGATTGACGACGTATCCGCACTCGCAGTCGAGGAGCAAACGCCAGAGGACGAGATTTCGGATCCTGAGGAAGATTCGTTGGCCGGACAGATGGCGGCGATGCGGGGCGTGCCAGTGAAGAAGGCTGATGTTGTGGAGAGTGACGACGACAGCTCGACGGACGAGTCGGAGTCGGACGCAGATGATAGCAGTGACAGTGATTAGCACTTTGATAGACATTTTGTTATTTCGCGGCGTGTACATTGGGAGTAAGTAATATTGTTTGCTTTGGAACACCCAACAGCCTGTTCCGCCGCTTCACCTCCTTCAATGCCACAAAGCCAGAACCCGAAAGCGGGCTCGTCCTCCAAGTTCAACTGGGCCGCCGCAAAGGCCGCCAAAGCTGCTGGACCCCGCGCTCCAGGCTCCAAGGCCGTGCCAGAGTCCAAATCGCCCGACTGTCTCCTCGGTCTCTCCTTTGTCTTTACCGGCGAACTCTCTTCATTTTCGCGCGACGAGGCCACCGACCTCGCCAAGCGGCATGGCGGGTATGTACCTTTGCGCCCTTTCCGTCCGACCCTTATTTCACCGACGTTCGCTCGCCCGCTTCGCAGTCGCGTCACGCTCCAACCGTCCTCCAAGACATCCTACGTCGTCCTCGGCGACAACGCCGGCCCGTCCAAGCTTGCTGCGATCAAGAAGCACGCTCTGCGCACGCTCTCCGAGGACGAGTTCCTGAATCTCATCGGCACGCGCGTTGGCCCAGGTGGTCCGGGCGGAACGCAACTCGACGATAAGACGCGCAAGAAATTAGAAAAGGAGCAGGATGCGATCAAATCTGCTGCAAAGGCCCTCGAGGCACGGGAAAAGCAGGAGGCAAAGGAGGCCAAGGCAGCGTCTGGCGGGTATGTCTGGTTCGTTGTCCCTCGTCTCGCGGGTTGCTGATGCCGTTCTTTTTTTTCGTGTTTTTTCGTGTGTTAGTGCGAGCGCGAAACCAGACTTGGCCTCGCAGCTTTGGACGACACGCTATGCACCCAAGACGTTCAAAGAGATATGCGGGAACAAGGGTCAAGTAGAGAAACTACAGCAATGGCTACACGACTGGTCTGCCCTATTTCCGTCTCGCTCCTCGCGCGCGTCATGCTCAAACGACTGTGCAGGTCATCGAGCTTGAAATCGGGCTTCAAGAAGCCTGGCAAAAGCGGAATGAACATCTTCCGCGCTGTCCTCATATCTGGCCCGCCCGGCATCGGCAAGACGACGAGCGCACACTTGTGCGCGAAAGTCGAAGGATTTACGCCGATCGAGCTCAATGCCAGCGACGCCCGCAGCAAGAAACTCGTCGAGGCAAGTAAGTTGGAAATATGAGGAACACGTCTTTTTGACCTTGGCGGCTTTTAGAATGGGGTAAGCATTAACAATACATCGCTGGATAGCTGGATGGGTGGGAAAGACGTATGCGTTTTTTATGGTCCATTCGTTGACATGCCTGCTGAGCAACTTGGATGCCAGGCCATGAACGCGCTGGGCATTACAATCACCGACAAGGTGTGCATCATAATGGACGAAGTCGATGGTATGTCCGCGGGAGATCGGGGAGGTGTTGGTGCCCTGAACGCACTTATCAAGAAGACAAAGGTATGCAGTATCATATCGAAGAGGAGTACCGACCCACCTCGCTGGCTCTGCGTTCAGATTCCTATCATTTGCATCGCCAATGATAGTGGAGCTCAAAAATTGAAGCCCCTCAAGGGCAACACGTTTAATCTTCCATTCAAAAGGTACGTCGGGCGAGACAACATTGATCTTGTTGGAAATTCACAATCGAATTCAGACCGGATGTGAACTCAGTTCGTTCGCGCATCCTTAGCATTGTGTTCAAGTATGTCCTATGTGTCCGTGTCTACATGTGACGCATGTCTAATAATATTGCCCTTTCAAGAGAGAAAATGCAAATCCCCACGAACGTCGTCGATCAGCTTATTGCCGGATCACAGTCCGACATACGGCAAGTGCTGAACATGCTTTCTACATGGCGGCTATCCAGCAATACTATGACATTTGATGAAGGCAAGGAGCTGTGCGTTTTCTATGAATTCCTATTATATGATGTGCTGAAACTCGGGTTGCAGAGTCAAAATGAACGAGAAAAACGTCATCCTAACACCGTTTGATATCACAAACAAGATGCTTGGACCTTACTTGTTTTCTCGTACAGCAAGAGAAACGCTAGGGGATAAGATGGAGATGTATTTTCATGATCACTCATTTGTCCCGCTATTTATTCAGGTGGGTTTACAGAGAAATCTTGGATAGCCACCTCATATATCGCCATAAAAACAGGAAAACTATCTCAAGACTGAACCCGCAAAAATAAGAGATCTTACTGGACCGCCAAAAATATTGAAACATCTGGAACTGATGGACAAGGCAGCATCTTCAATATCTGATGGTGATCTCGTGGACGCACTCATACACGGGTGCGTATTGCTTATATTGTACTCCTATACGGTTGTTCAGTTTTCTTTCAGACCGGAGCAGCACTGGAGTTTAATGCCGCTACACGCGGTCTGCTCGACTGTGCGACCTGCTTCCTTCTTGTATGGGGGTGGCATGGGTTACGGTGGAGCAAACCAGATGTCCTTCCCGCAGTACGTCGCTGACAATATGTGAAAGTTTTGCTCATTGCTTATGCATCAATGACCTTAAGATGGCTCGGTCAAAACTCGAAACAAGGAAAACTAAGTCGTCAGCTTGGCGAAGTTCAGATCCACATGCGCCTCAAGGTGTCTGGCGACAAGACTGAGATACGGCAGTCTTATCTTCCGGCACTGTTCCCTTATATCGTGAAACCGCTTGTGGACGACGGATCGGTGAGTTCTGTTCAGTTAGTGTTCGTTCAAGCCAGTTCATTTCCCCCGGTCGTAGTCGGTCATTAACGAAATCATCGAACGTATGGACGAGTACTATATCTCCCGCGAGGACTGGGATACAATCGTCGAGCTCGGTATCGACCAGAACAAGGACGAACTCGTACTAAAGAAGATCTCGACGTCGACCAAGACATCGTTTACGAAAAAGTGGGTCTCGTTTTCCTGTTATCTTGTCCCTTGTCCAGTGATGCGATTCGCTGGTAGGTACAATGCGAGCGAACATCCCATACCGTTTTATAAAGCGATAGATTTGGGGAAAGCGCCGAAGAAACTGGCGAGTGGACCCGCACCTGACCTGGAAGAGGCATTTGACGTACGTACCTTCCCGCTCTCGCACATCGTATCGTGACTACGACCGCTGAGATGGTTCACCGTAGGTTGATGACGAGATACCAGAGGTGTCGGACGACGAGAACAAGAAGGGGGACGAGGACGAGATTGGTGGGGATAAGCTCATATCGGAAAGCAAACCCAAGAAGACGAAGACGACGAAAGCAACGAGCGTGATGTGGCAATCTAGTAAACAGTCCAAAGGTAAAGGTGGGACGAAGCGTTGAATGCTATGGGCCTGTCTTTGGGGTTTGGGGTTTCCCGTTCTCCTGCACGCGCGTTCGAGTTGGGATATGCGTTCCTGGATACTGTTTGATTAGCTTGGAGTAGAGTTTCTTTCCTTTTTCTTTCTTTTCTTCTACATGTATCCAGTACAAGCTTGTTAACGATTCTAATGACTATACTGGTTAAGATGTCGGTTTTGTTTTTGTTTCATCGTAGGCATACGTTGCCTGAGATGGACCTCGAGTACTTATGTAGGATAGCAAATACTTTTGGGGTATTTAAATCCTTCTCATTGCCTTGCTGGCACGGCGAAGCATGAAAGGTGATACTAATCTGTATTTATCTGTATTAGAACTCTCTTGTGGATGAGACAAATTGCATGCCATCCACGAGGTCGCACACAAGCATAATTTCTTGTCGAAAGCAAGCTGGACGTGCGTAGCAAATGCTATTAGCAGACGAGGGGAAGTAGGAAAGGAACGTGCGTGCTAAGATACAAAACTGCAGGGAAAAAAAGGAAACATATAAGAGCGAATAATCTACTAGACGACGTATACGAAAGAAAAAAAAAAGTACTCGCTCGCTAAAGTGCAAGGTCCTGTGGCACCAGTACATCGTCGCTCGACTCCATGGAACAATCGTCCAGAAACGCGTTCAAAACGTCCGACAGCTCCTGCACGAGAGCATCCCTGTTCCACTCCGTCCGATGATGCCATATACTGTTGAGACAAGTGGCCCGGAGTTGTTCGAGTTGCTCCACGTTGAGTTGACCTGTCCTCGTCTTGAGCTGGTGCTCCAGGTTGCGAAGCAAATCTTCGTTGACGAAAAAGTCCGGAAGAGGAGTAGGGGACCTCGTAGGCTCGCGCGGAGGAGGAATGAAGGGCAACGCATCCGCCTCAGCAGGCGGCTGCTCGGTAGGAGTCTGAGGTAGATGCATTGGATGCGACTGTACGGGTGTCTGTGGATTGCCGTTCAAACGCGGCGATGAATGTGGCGAAGGGCTATGAGCACTGTCAGAATTGGCGGCGACGCCGTTGAGTAAAGGGGCCAGAGTTGAAGAGCGTATCACATCTTGTTCCGGTGGTAGCGGGTTCAAGAGGGTTGGATCGAAGCCGGAGCGCCGTGGTACCGGAGAATCGACGGACATAGCATCAGATAGTGAATCGACTAACGGTGAATTTGTCAGTGGCTGAGTAACAGGCTGTTGTGGTTCTTCTAGAAGAACGGGTAGTTCATCTCCGTGTACTTGTCTGTCGTCAGCAAACCGGACTATAGGAGTTTTTGGTTGCGACGCCGAGGCACCAATGAGATCAATGGGATCACGTTCGTCGTCATCACTGAGTATCATCCTCGACCGTTTCTTCGGCTGTCTAGGTGTCCCGCTGCCTTCTCCCTTGTTGTCCTCGCTAGAATCCGGGGACCCACTCAGTCGGTCTCCAGAACGTGCTCTTTTGAGGCGCCTTTCCAGTTGAAGGGGGTCGGTGATGGTTATCTCCGGCTGTTGTCCAGTGTGTCGCGCGCTCCGCCTAGTACCCGGGGCATACGTTCCATTCTGTCCCACATCTGGATTAGATAATTTCCCCTTGGCCTTCTTCCTCTCTTCCCTCCGCTTCCGTTCGCGCTCTGCCATTCGTCGACACTCCAGCCTGAACTGGGGATCGAACTCTTGCATGCTGACTTCTGCAGCAGTCAACATAGCTTGGGCTTTATGGAACCTTTCGTTGTCCTCGTGCACGCGAGCAGCAGTATTGTAGACAATCTTCTGTACGTCGTCAAGAAAGTCTTGTGGAGTCAGGTATTTACCCTTGTACAGATCCATATGCATGCGCTCCAGGTCCATGTCATATAGCGGAGCTGCTTGAGGCTGAGCCGGAGGTTGGACTTGAAGCTGAACTTGTGCTTGGAGTTGGGTGGCTGGCAGATCAGCGGGTTGTAGTTCAGGATGTGTGCCGTTGACCATCTCAGTTTGGACATCTTGAGCGGGGGCACTTTCGATCGCCTCCGCAACAGCAAGTGTGTCGTCAATAGTGGTATTGGTAGCGACAATCTCCACTTCCACAGTCCCAGGAATAGGCAATTCAAATTCGTATTCCTCCTGGAACGCAACTTCGTCAGTAAGCAAGTTTATTACTCGCGAGGAGCAGCTCACAGTCGCTCTCTTGGTAAATCTCTTGAATTTGCGTTTCAGTTCAGTGAGAATAGGGCCCAGGCGATACTTCAGTAG
>JBBPSN010000107.1:6298-18111 GCA_038093615.1 Austroboletus olivaceoglutinosus | reverse complement strand
CGGTCCCGAAGTTGACGGTGGCAATGCCTGCATAGACCTACTTCAGGTCAGATCCACCCCCTTCCTCGACTGTCTTGCTCTCACGTCGGTTCACAGAAATCTACTACGGAACACATTTTTCTCGCTTCAAGAATTCTCTTTCTTTGTACTGCTGCTGTATCTTCCGCTGCACCCTTCATCCAATGGCTCGTCGAACATAAGCGATCCAATGTGCCTGGCTCCGGTACCGCAATCGACATAATCGGTACCAAACTAGACGACTTGGTCGAATCGATGAAAGAAGGAACCGTCATTGCCAAGGACGCCATCACGGACTTGCTCAAACTGATATTCAATCTCTGTGTTCATTATCCCAAGGTGTGTGATCCGTCGCGTGGATCACGTCATCTCTTATTGTTTTCCAGCTCGTCGACTGTGAAGTTCAGAGTCCAGAGGTCACGACCTCGCCGCCCGACTGCAAAATCATGGGCGACTATTGGAGTCCCAAGCTAGACAGGCGAGTCGCCTTCATTCGAGAATCCATTGATCTCACCCGAGTTCCCTCAGTCTTCTACCACCCCTTGTTCGTGTTTTCCATTTCAGCCCTCCTTCCAATAACCCGTTGGAAGCACCGTTGCCCCACATTATTCATTCCCTAATAATCTTCCCCGTCCTTCCAATCTATCGAAATTTCTGGTTTGGGAAGCCACAATCAGCACCATCATCACCTCCCGACTCGTCAAGCTCGTCATCAACTACATCATTGATCCGCGACAGCTCGAGTTTCAGAGAGACCAAATCACGAATAATCGAACGTGCATCTTGCGTCTTGTCAGCAGGACGACGTTCGTTATCCCGTTCTCTGGGATCCCGCCCGTCCAGTCTAGCGTACCAAGACTCTGCACTGCGCGCATACGAACTATTAGACACGACGCTCGCTTATTTCATGCCCGGGAACATCCAATCCGATGATCCCAGCGTCAAAACTCGTCTACCCGAAGGTGAAACGTTTGACGACCTGGTTTCCCCGCTCGTCATCCTCATCACGCGCTTTTGTCTCGGAGACGAGGACGCCAAGGTTCGGATAAGGAACTGGTTCGTACCCCCGACGCTTGATCGGGCCAGTCCTCTGGAGACGCGGCCGGACGTCTTGGGTAGATGTCTGCGCCTGTTGCAGAGCGTGTACCATACCCGGTTGAACAGGGTCTGCGGAGAGATGTTTTTTGCCATGTTTGATTGTGACGGTGAGCCGAATGCTTGCTACGTTTTCTTTTTTTCGACGTGCTGAGCGTGGTCGTCAGCGACGACTCTGTCGGGATATCTTGGGTACGGCAACGTCGCCGGGTTCCTCTTCCAAAAGGGAGTGGTCTCTCCGATCACGAGGTCGAGTACGTCGGGCGCGCCATTGATCACCACCACTGGTATGCCCATCAACCCGATCACGGGGACGATCGAGAATGAGCACGAGCCGCTTGCGATGACGGACGAGGAGAAGGAACAGGAGGCTGAGAAATTATTTATACTCTTTGACCGACTCGAAAAGACGGGGGCTCTGCCGCCTAATCAGAACCCCATGAGAAGAGCCATACAGGGAGGCAGAGGCTGACACGACTTGCGACGTTGTTGTATGTATCCTTTATCTAGCTATTTTATGCGCACGAGATCACCAAGTCACGATCGCCAATACCGCATGAACCTTTGTAATGCACATCTACTGAACAGGGTATGCACGGAAAAACATTGCTAGATAAATGCAAAGGGCATTTTGGGTAATGAACGACAGTGCAATCAGTCAAAAGTAATCTTTTGACCCTCAAACTGCGTGATACCACCCCGCCCTCGTCCCCTCCCTCGGCCACCCCTGTCTCCGCCCCACCCACCACGGCCTCCTCCGCGTCCACGATCTCCTCCGAATCCTCCACGACCACGACCTCCTCCGAATCCCCCGCGACCACGATCTCCTCCAAATCCCCCGCGACCACGATCTCCAAATCCCCCACGACCACGATCCCCCCCAAATCCTCGTCCTCGGCCACCCTGTAATGGCTCGTTAACACACCCGTACTCGTAAGAAACATCGAACCGGCGAACCTGTCCACCCCCACGACCACCGGCATTATCACGAGGCTGCGAAAAGTCCAACCTGATCGACCGACCGTCGAACTCAAACCCTTGAAGCGCAGCATGCGCCTTTTTCGCGGCCGTGACTTCGTTAAACTCGACATATGCGAATCCTTTTGGCTTTCCCGTGTCGCGGTCGGTGGGCACGCGCACGTTCTTGACGTCGCCATGCTCGCCAAATGTTTCCCACAGAGCGTCTTCATTGACACCAAAGCTGAGGTTGCCGACGAACAACACGGCCGACGGCGGACTTTGCTTGTCGCCAAAGGCCTGCGCACGTTTATCTGCAGAAGCCTTCTTGTCTGGAGAGCTACTCCGGTCGACGTTGACGGGGCGTCCGTCGATCTCTTTGCCGTTCAATGCAAGGGCTTTCTCGACGGCATCGGCGGTCTTGAAGTTAACGTAGCCGAAGCCGCGAGAGCGACCCGTGTTGCGATCCATTTGAACGTGTGCGGATTCGATTTCGCCGCACTCGGCAAACTCTTCAGCCAACCAGTCGTTGTCGACGTTCCATGATAGTCTGCCGACAAAGATGCCCCTTGATTCTTCGTCCGAGATCGGGTTGGCGGTACCGTCTGGTAGCTTGGCTTTTTTCGGTGGTGCGGATGGCTCGGTATCGGCCTTGCGTTTTTTATTTGCTGTGAATTTTTTCAACAAAGGACGATTCCCGAACATAATGATAACGAACCTTCAGATGGAGGTGCCTTGGGCTTTTTCCCTTCCTCCTCTTCATCGCTGTCGCTCCCGCCAGAGGATTCCTCGGAACTGGATGCGTCAGACGAGTCATCCTTAGATCCCGCCATTTTTTTCGCTGGTAATTTAACAGCGCTCTCCTCTTCACTCGAAGATTCCTCGGAACTGGATGCTGGCGCTTTTTTCGCTGGCGATTTAACAGCGCTGGCACCCTGACCAGCGGGATTCTCGTCCTCGGAACTGGACGCATCAGAGTCGTCCTCCGAGTCCGATTTTTTTGCTAGCGATGTATCAGCAATAGAACGACCTCGCGCTAAAATAACACACCCGTGGTGGATGTTCCTGGGGGAGCCATTTCCTCGTCACTGTCCTCGCTCGAAGACTCTGCAGAACTAGATGCGTTCGACGAGGACTCCTTTGCTTTTTGTGCTGCGCTGTCGTTTAAGACTCGTGATAATTCATGTAAACAAACGCGCACCATTCGCGGGAGTCGTTTTCAGGGGTGCGGATACCTTGGGCTTGTCGCTCGAAGAATCCGATGAGTCGGAATCCGAGTCTGACAAGTCATGCGCGGGTTTTGCCGTCTTTTTTACTTGGATGGGCGTTGGAAAGGGGATAAAAGCGACGTTGACGAGCAACTCACCGACGGTGGGTGTCGAGGCGGGCGTAGGCTTGGCCGGCTTTGGAAGATCCGACTTCTTTGACGCAGCCTTTTTGTTGCTCTTGTCGGTCTTTGCCATGGCAGATCTTGGAGCGGAAGACGGTGCCGACTGGTAGTAGCAAGTAGCAAGACCAGATCGTCAAAAGGTACACTTTGGAAATTTTTTGATAGAGCGCTGCACGTGACCCGTCCATTGAGGGCAAGTCTCTATCGTCCTTGTACAGCGACGTAATGGATCCTAATCAGTTCGATGTCGTCGTGCTTGGTACCGGACTATCAGAGTCGATTGCTGCTGCGTGCGTACTTTCGTATCAGATTCTACATTCCACGTTCTAAATTCTTTCAGCGCCCTCGCCAAGGCTGGTCTAAAGGTAGCTCACGTCGATCCCAATCCATACTACGGCGCCGATGAGGCCACGTTGGCGTTGGACGAGCTCATTCAATGGGCAGAGACGCGCTCGACGAATCACACCGAAGAGTCCGAGTCCGTACACTATCGCGTCGACTATCTGTCCCCCGACCGCCCGTCGCACCCGAAACAGTACTCGATTTCGTTGTCGCCCTCCGTCATCCCGTCCGTCGGGCCATTCATATCCTCCATCATCGACTCTGGCGTTTCCCGCTACGGTTCATACAAGCTCCTGGGCCCCATCGCTATTTACCGCAACGGCGAGATCCAGAGCGTTCCGCAGAACAAGGAGAGCATCTTCCAGGATCGGAGCATTCCGTTGGTCGAGAAACGCCGCCTGATGCGGTTTCTCGTGTTTGCCGCTGGGGAGTTTGAAAAGAGTCCTGAGCTCGAGGGAAATGAGAACACGGCTTTCGACCGTTTCCTCCGACAGTCGTTCAACTTGAGCGAAGAGATGGCTCAAGTGATCATGTTTTCCCTTGCTTGCTGTAATTTCTCTGGAGGTGCGTCGATGGAGCATTTCTTTGATGTTGGCTGACCTAGACGTTTAGAGCCCGCGTTGGCTGCCCTGTGTCGCATGCGTAGCTGCCTGAGATCAGCTGGACGATACGGCTCGTCGCCGTTCCTCGTTAGTTATTACGGGGGATCGGGGGAGATTATTCAAGGGTTTTGTCGTACCGCAGCTGTCAACGGCGGTGTCTATATCCTCGGTCGGAAGATTCTAAACGTTGACGTTGACGAAACGCAGGAACAACAACGCTTTTCCGTCCAGCTCGAAGACGTTCCTGACCCCATTCGGTCGCCGTGCATATTGTCTTCGATGACTTGTGTTCCTCGTCATCTGCGTTCTCGAGTAAACGCCCTGTCCGATTCCAGCACGACTCGATGTCGAATGAATGCCATAGCTCGCTGCGTTGCCATACTGGATGGCACCATCTCCCCTCCTCACTTGTATGGGACGGATGACGTCCCTCTTGCCGAGGGACAATCGGATTCGTTTCTGGTCGTGTTTCCCCCCGGATCTCTGAACGGTGGTTCTTTGACATCGTCGGTAACTTTATTGACTGCAGGTGCTGGTACGATGTCATCGCCTTCAGACAAGTGTATGTTCTTTATGTTGGCATCCGATCTCTCTTCTAACCGACGTGAGATAGGTATCGTCTATCTTTCGATGCCTTTGCATGATCACGATGGCTGTTCGAAAGAGCTCCTCTCCCCTTACTTGGCTCAGATCCTCGATTTGAATCCCGCTTGTCCGTCCGTGTTTCAGCTGTTTTATATGCAGTATTTTTCCTTTGCGCCTGGTCAGCCCATCAAGGATAGTGTATCCGATCTTTTCGTTCTTCCACACTCACAGCCGGACGTTCTTCAAACTGTTGATCAGGCATCATGTGATGCTGAAAATGCTTTTTGGTCTGTTATTCAAGCGGTGGATCCACATAGGACTATTGATAGAGTACAAGGTATCTGGACAGATCGTTATATAGATAATGGCGAACAAGATGTGGAGTAGTAGAATCGTGTTACTTGTATTAGGAAATTGAGACGCCAGTGTAGTGTCAAAAAACCTTTTACGGTATGTATCGTGTTCAACGACGTCCACAAAATGCGGGTCAAGATATCCACAAATCCGCCACTGCCTCCAGTGAAAGCATGGTTTCCTCTCAGCATTTCCTCTGGACACAGTTGTGCGTTGGTGCCGACCGTTTCCTCTTTCAAGTCCACCCTTTGCACCTCCCTACCTGCCTTTCGTGGCGTCGAGCCCTCCTCGTTGCACCTGAGCATCGACGGTTTCGAGCTCCTTGACAGCTCCGAGCTCACCGTCATAAAAGATGGCGATCTGATATGGCGAGTCTCTACGGGTCGCTCTTTCTCTTTGAAGCTAACCAAGATGCAGCGTGGACAGACTCGACGTGCCGTCCGGGGATGCGACCGTTCAACACCTCGGACAGGCGGTCTGCCAGAGCGTCTCGCAAGCAACGCAGACACGTTTGGAATCCGTGACGTCGCGCAAGCGGAAACGACGCGTGTCGATGTCGAGCTCGTCGAGCTCCGAATCAAGCCATGAAACAGAGTCCACTACCTCGTCTGGGTCGAGTTCAGAAAGCTCTGATTCAGAGTCGGAATTGGAACCATTGGACTTGGTCGATTCGGTGTGTTCTATGTCATCATCGGCTTGGAAAGTAAAAGTCCACAATACAAGAGGACGTGCTCAAGTGACGTCGTCTGCACGACCAAAGCCGGATGCGTACGTTGACCTCTGCCAACCTCGTGAATTGTTCATGACATGTCCCAAGCTCTGATTCCGAATTGAAATCGGAATCGTCAGACTTGGAGAACTCGGTGTGTTCTATGTCATCATCGGCTCGGAAAGGAAAAGTCCACAATACAAGAGGACGTGCTCAAGTGACGTCGTCTGCACAACCAAAGCCGGATGCGTACGTCGACCTCTGCCAACCTCGCGAATTGTTCATAACACGTCCCTCACTAGTTCAGCGTTTGTCCCGCCTGGGTATGGGAAACCGCAAACTCGATCACGGAATCTAAGACGGCGAAGCAAGCGAGTACGCGAGCACTCGGCCTCCAATATGCCCGAGGATGGCCCAGCGTCTGGTGCGAATGCGGTCGGGTCAGCACGAGTGGCGGCGATTACGCCAACTGTTGGTGATGCCGGCTCTACGCCCACGTTGTTGTCGCTCTCTCTCCGCAACAAGAACAAGGCAAAGAATTTCAAGTCGCTCATCAATCGACCGCTTGCGCCGAAAATCGTGTTCGGGGATCAGGAAGGCGTTGGTGCTTCGACTGGCGAGATCGCTCCGGCATCGATGCCGCGGTTGGTCCCACCATCGTCGCGCTCGCCATTGCCTGCAAATATGTTTGTAACGAGCGTCGACGTCGAGGCGGACTTGAAAAAACAAAAAAAGAAAGAGAGGGTGAACTACGGAGAGGAGCTCGAAACGCTAGATTATGGAGATGACGTTGACAAGCTGGAGGCGATGGCCAACGCGTGCTGGGACACGCTGGCAAAGGCGACGAGGGACAAGGAGATGGTGCCAGGTGCGATCGTTGGGCGCAAGGTGAGGATGATCGCGTCGGCGTGGGTTGGGCTGACGTTGTGCAGGCGCTGGGCATCAACCCTGTGACGTACACGCCGGAGCAGTGCGTCACGTTGGGGCGGGTCGCGTCGTGTGACTCGGAGGGGGTGTTGGTGCGGCTGTTGCGCGAGGAGGCGTCGTTTGGCGGGCCGATGGAGCCGGTGGAAGAAAAACACACGTGGGACGAGATCGAGCACGCCGATTGGAGAATTGCGTAGGCCCCTCGGCAGCTCGGCTTAGGAATCATTCCGGTTTTCTCCGAGAGATGTTTTTATATTTTCTCACCAGACCCGTACGATCGTTTTGTAGTCCCGCGCTCTTTTCGAGCGACCATGCTTCCAAAGGTCGCCAACCATCTCTTCCTCCACACGTCGCGTGCAGTCGCACTCGTACAAAACCAGTCTGGCGCTCTCCGAAATGTCCTCCCTGTAGGCGCTGGCTCTTCCTGGGGCAGCGCGGGCGCAGGTGCTGGTCCGGGCGGTGCAAAGTTTCAAGCCGGAGGCAAGTTCTACAAGGGCTACACCGTACGTCGCGCTCGTTTCTTATCCGACGTGACTCACCTTGCTACAGGGCGCAGGCCGTACCATCACCCAGGCCAACTCTGCCGCACAGGATGCCCCAACCAAGGCGGACGACGACGGGGAGGAAATAAAAGCCACCCTTGTCACCCCCCGCTCCTCGAGAGCACCCCACGCGCTCGCCCGTCGACATTCCTTTTCCCTCCCCACTGGCCTCCATGATCTCGACCATCTAGGCGCAGGCGTATTGCACACCGTGCAGATGCAGCTGCGCGAACGCCATGCCACCGCCGCGAACAAGGACCAGCAGGGCGACATTTCCGAGCACGAGCCCCGTCCAGCCACCGCTTGGTCCCCCTTCTCCCTCGCGATCGACGACGCGCTGTCCAAAAAGGACGCCCCGCCCGTCTTGCAACACGTTCGGTGGCTGATTGACCCCTCCACAGAATCTTCCTTATCCTACTCCGAACCCAACCTCCTCGATTTCAACCATGCCCTCCGCGCCCTCGTTTCCATCAGCTCCGCAGACAGTGCGCCGCTCATCCCGCAGGTCTACAACGCCGTCGTCCGTCGAGGCCTAACCCCTAACTTGGGTACTTATGTCAATGTTATCAACGGACTCACGGACAGGGATCGCGAGGTGCAAAGGCTCCTTGACATGTTGTCCCATCGTGCCAAGCGACGGCAGCTGACGACCATCGCGGACCTCGACGACGCTGCGAGCGAGGAAGCAGGAGTCGAGGATAAGCAAAGGGCGACTTTACTCGCAGAGGACAATTTTGCAATGGCAATGCGCATCTTTCAGGATGCTTGTACTGCCGTTCCTCATCCGTCCTCTGACTCTGCTCCCGCCTCCAAACCATTGACTGCACACTTGCCTGCCAACGTCTACCACGGTCTCCTTCGCTCTTGTGCCGTTCACGCCAACGTCGATGCAGTCATGCGCGTATATGCGCAGCTCGAAGCTCGATCTAGGCCTCCTCCTACCGACCTGATGTTCTACTACCTCCTGTCCACCTACGTCAACGCGGGTGAACTTTCGGGTGCCAAGGAGGTCTTTAAAGAGTTCCGAGATCTCGGTTCACGTGGCTTGGTCGCAGAAGTCGAGCGGCAGTTCCCAATTCAGCTCAGGATTTGGAATAAGATGATTCAGGCTTATTTCAAGGCTGGGCAACCAGCCGGTGCACTTCGTTTGCTCGAAACGATGATGGACAGCGGGGTTCCAGAAAAAGGTAAGCCTCGGCCAATGCCATTTGCTCCCCGCTAACGTACGTGTCCAGGCGGCCTAGCGTCCATTCCATCTCCAGCTTCTTCAACGTTTACGACGATCATCAATGGTTTTTGCAATCCCTCTTCATCAGATGCTCACAATGTGCCAAAACCTGATATCAAAACTGCACTGTCATGGTTTGATCGTCTTCTCCAGCAACCTGCTGCGTCCCGCAACAGCGACGAACCCGATCAAAATCCTTCTCGGCCTGACCAAATCTGCTGGGGAATCATGTTGGATACCCTCGTGGAAGCCTCGTCTGAGCAAAGTGCCTACCTCGCGCATCTCAACAGGCTATATGACGTCCTCATTGATTGCGCCGTAAAGGATCGTTTGGGCGTCAAGGTCTCGGATACGCTCATGGTCCTGGAAGCGAACCTCCGTACCCTCGAGGAGTTTGCGAAAGTACGTCAATCCGTGGGGACTGCAGGCGCGACTGAAGAAACGAAACTCTCTGCCGACTTTATTGGTAAACACATGGTTAGAGTCGCAGACCAACTCCTGGCTATAAAGTCGGGTAAGAACCTCGTCAAGTACAAGGCAACGACGACGAGGATTTTGTCTGGCTACTTGGAGACTGTTTTGGCCACCTCTTCTCCCGCTCATGCTCTGGGACAGATGCTACCGATAATTCCCTTGGTCACATGGTTTGGATCGTCTGTCGCATCTTCGGTCGCTTACCCACTTCTCGATGCCTACATGTCTGCTCCCCAGAAGCTTGCATCCGTTTCTGACCTAGAGACGATTGTTTTATCTGCCCTCTCGCTTCCTGTCAACCCCGCTCGTTCGGACATTTCCACTTCCTCGGATCGCATATACGCTGGTCTAATGCCGCTATTGCAAGCCATGAACACTACGGGAATCGACTTTCGACTAGTGTCTAGTAAGGTGCAGGTCGCTTTGACGGAAGCCCTCTACTCCAATCATACAGAGCGCGATGTTTCTCAGTTTTTGGATGGTCTTTCATGGACATTCAATCGTCTCAGGATGCCCCTCGCTGAACGGACCAATGGAGGGAGCGATGCTCCTCGCATGCCTACGCCAACCTTGCCCTCTCCCGAACTCCCTCTACTTTCGCATATCATCATCGATGCAGAGCTCAGTCGACAGATCGATCAGTGGTTCCCTTCGCATCCTTCGGTCACGGTCATCGATAGTTACAATGTTCTCCAGGCAGCGGTCTCGGCTTCAGCGCCTCGTTATCCCCATCCAGCAACTCTGGGCAGGTTGATCAACGGTCTCGGACGCGTGGGCAACATGGTCGCAGCGCAGTCGGTATATTCCATCGCTCAGCAGGTTCTCTTCTCGCCCTTCGTAGCTCAAAACCCTACCTGGCAGTCTCAGGCGTGGTTCCAGACCGAGGACAACATGATCATTGCCTACGCGCACGGAGGTGATATGGACGCTGCGTATGGACACCGGAGCCGCATAACGGCTGCTGGTGGTGTTCCCTCCCCGGATGCATATGGATCTTTGATCGAGTGCGTCAAGGACACCACAGACGACACGTCCAATGCTATGGCTCTCTTTGCGGAATGTCAGATGCTTGGCACGAAGCCCAACGTGTACCTGTACAATACGATCATTTCCAAACTCGCCAAGGCACGCAAGGCAGACTTTGCACTCGAGCTCTTCCAACAAATGAAGGCCAACTCGTCGCTGCGTCCGTCGTCGATCACTTATGGTGCTGTCATTGCCGCATGCGCGAGGGTTGGCGACGCCGCGACCGCCGAGCAGCTGTTTGCGGAAATGGTTAATCAACCCAACTTCAAACCTCGGATTCCACCGTACAACACGATGATGCAACTGTACACGCATACCAAGCCGGATAGAGAAAAAGTATTGTCCTACTTGAACAAGATGACCGAGGCCAACGTGCAGCCTTCGGCGCACACGTACAAGGTAAGTTTATCATGTATTCTCCATTCGGCTTGATTCAAATCGCGTCGTAGCTTCTGATTGATGCATATGGTACCATTGAACCTGTCGATGTTGTTGCTATGGAGGCGGCCTTCAAGTGTGTGGAGTCAGGTCCCCGTATCCGCCTTCAAGGGAGTCATTGGGCGGCACTCATCAACGCTTATGGCTGTGTCATGAAGGACACCGACAAGGCCATCAGTGTCTTTGATTCCATCGCTTCTCACCCATCCTCCCAGCACGGTTCTACTCCCCTTCCTGATGCCGTCACGTACGAGTCTCTGATCAACGTGCTCGTGACGCGCAAGCGGATGGATCTCGCACAGCAGTTCATCGCTCGGCTGCAGGCGACAGGCGTACACATGACGGCTTACATTGCGAACCTGCTGATCAAGGGATACGCTGCCGACGGTGACATTGAGCAGGCCCGGGCCATCTTTGAGAACTTGGCAGATCCTCCTAGCGGTGTTGCAGCTTCTGGCAACCACGTCCCGCACGATTCGGCCCCTGCTTCGTCTAACCCGGTACCGGCAGGCTCGGTGTCGTACAGAGAGGTGAGCTCGTCGGTTGAGGGCGTTTGACGTGTTGCTTACCGTGACTAGCCTTCGACGTGGGAGGCCATGTTCCGCGCGGAACTGGGTAATGGCGAGCGTGATCGCGCGATCGCTCTCTTGGAGCGGCTTAAACAACGGTACGTCGTCTTTCTTTTTTTTTTTTTTGGTCCGGTCCTGACCTGAGCGTCTCTTTTTTACTAGACATTTCCCCGAAGCGGTGTATAACCGAATACGAGGCATTATGCTGGACGACGCGGTCGCGCCTTGGGGACAATCTTTGTCGTCGTCGTCACAGCCCGAGTCGTCGCCGTCTTCCTCTTCGCCTTGATATCCATCACCGTAGTTTACTCACAGTGCTCCGATTACTAGACGCCATACGCTCGTTCACGCATTCAATTAGACACCATGCGATGCTATAATCTGACGTCGTTTTCGCCGGTCGGGCAACGCTAAAAAAAGATGGCGTTGGGCCCGTACATGGTCGTTCATTATTTTGGGATACTGCCGCATACGTTGTGTACTATTTAGGCTGTATTATCATACCACTCGTCTATTTCTTACTGTAACTATCGTAAATTGTGTAATATACTACTACG
>JBBPSN010000106.1:0-42442 GCA_038093615.1 Austroboletus olivaceoglutinosus | reverse complement strand
GTTACCACTATTGGTCCCTATTCTTGTACTGGTGTAACCTGGTTACAAGAGGTTCTTCTGCTATTGATTGACACAAATAGCGCTTATCTTGTGATAAGAGGGTTTATTGCCATAGGATGATATGGATAACCGATATCATTGGATGATAGAGACTAAGGTTTAGCTTAGTCATCATGTCACGTGTGACCAGTGAGCATGAACGTCGATAAGAGTCGTCTCAATTAAGAGCACTCTTTTCAACACTCCTCCTCAAGGTTCATGTTGAAGATCGTGGGATGTGTACGAGTCGTAAGGCTAGGACGTTTGCACCAAATTTGTTGGGTCCAAGGTTCTTGGTCATGATGTCAGCGACCTGCTTATCGGTAGACACATAGAAAAGTTCTATCTTCTCTTCGTCTTCCATGCATTGTCGGATGTAGTGAAGGTGTACACCGATATGCTTGGTCCGATTGGATTGAGCTGGTTGTGTAGCCAAGAAGATTGCGCCTTGGTTATCACAGTAAAGTGGTATCTTCGGTGTCAGTATTCCGATCTCTCCGAATAGGTTTTTGACCCATGAGATTTGTCGTGCAGCCATACTCATGGCTATGTATTCTGCTTCAGTGGATGATCCAGCGATGACAGTTTGACGTTTCGTCAGCCATGATATAGGGCCATCTGCAAGGAATAAAATATTGCCAGTGATGGACTTGCGATCGTCTGGATTCGCAGCCCAGTCACTATCGCTATATCCGAGTAATCCGGAGTTTTGTGCACCATAATACTTGATGCCTAGAGTCTTGGTAGTTCCAAGATATCTGACAACTTGTAACGCCCGGTTGAGGTGATCCTCAAAAGGGTTTGCACAATATTGCGATAGACGGATAACCGAATAAGCAATATCTGGTCTTGTACCAAGCATGATGTAAAGGAGTGATCCGATGACAGATTGGTACTTCGCTTGTAAAGAAGCAGAAGCCTCCTTTTCACTGATCCATGGGTTATATCCCATCGGTAGTGGAGTATATGCTGGTTTGGCATTGAGAAGACCAAAACGTTTGACGACTTTCTCGGCATACACAGTCTGATCCAGTGTAATCGTTTTAGCCAATCTATCACGTTTGATAGTCATGCCAAGGTATTCCTTAACAGGTCCTAAGTCTCTTGATTCCCAGATCTTCATGAATATTGTCTTTTCAGATAATATCATGATTCAGTTTCTACCGAAGAAGAGGGCATCGTCAACATAGACTATGATCAAGATGAGTTCACCTTTGATCTCTTTAAAGTAAACGCCTCCATCCGAGAGACATTTCTTATAGCCTCTTTTCAAGAGTGAACAGTGAAGAGCTTTGTTCCATTGTAATGCTGCTTGCTTCAAGCCGTAGATCGCCTTAAGTAGGTGACAAACTTTCTTTTCTAACCCTTTTGCCTTGAAGCCTTCAGGTTGTTTCATGTAAAGTTCTTTGTCTAAATCTCCGTAAAGAAAAGCTGATTTGACGTCGAGTGCTTCAATCTCCCAGTTTTCTAAAGCAGCGATTGCGAGTATGAGTCTGACTGTCTCAAATCGTGCCACCGGTGAGAATGTTTCATCAAAATCAAGTCCAAAGACTTGAGTAAAACCTTTCGTGACCAGTCTGGCTTTCTTCCTGCCATCTGATTTTTGTGTGAATACCCAATGACATTTGATGGGTTTACGATCTAGTGGGCAATCTACCAATTCCCATACGTTCCAATCTGCCATTGCCTTGAGTTCTTCTTGGCAAGCGGTAAACCAGTCGGTTTGTTCTGCAATTGGCAGCCTGCTGATATCTCGGAATTGTTGAGGAATTCCGGATGTTTCTGCAGCATGAACCATCATTGACATTATTATGTCAGATAAGAACAAGTTAGCTGAACCCATGGAAATGTCGGAATCTGGTTCCGGTGCATCAGAGCATACGAAATTGGACTGGTCTCTCGGTGCTTCCTGAGATCCCAAGATATCTCTGACGAACTCTCGTTCACCAGCAATATCTCTCTCAATTTCTACGGCTGTGCGTGTTCCATAGATGTTATTGGTCTAGATGACAGGATGTCGTGTTCTTTCCGATCTCCATGTCTCTGTCCGTAACTCCAGTGGTGCTTGTGGTGATGGTTTGTTGTGTTGGAATGGTCGCTCTATACCCAGTGGTATTCTCCAGTTGGAAGTTCCAACTCCTCGGTTCGGTCGTTCTTGTGATTCCAATGAAGGAGATGAGTTCCGCCTAGTAGAAGGTCCTGGTGTAGCACGTGAATCAGGATCAGGACATCTACGCTCTCTGTCTGCGTTCCTGTGTCATTCATCCTGTTCAGTTGTTCTAGGAATGTCTTCTTCATCAGTGCTATCCTCTGGTGTTCCAGGTCGTAGCTCCTCTTCACTAGTTGAGTCTGAAGTGTCAAGTTTCGGATGATCAAGTGAGGGATCTGATGGATGAGAAGGCAATGATGATGTCCATAAGTTCGGTTGTGACCTATTAGGAGAAAACTGCAGATCTTCTCCTCCTGAGTCCGAACTATCAGAAGATGACTCATGACTTTCATCTTCTCCTGGATCGGTGGTTCGAGAAACATGGGGTGTTTGTTGATTGTTTGTTTCATGACATCTTGGGAATGAGAATTCATCAAAGGTTGCTGTTCGTGATATCACGAGGCGTCATCGTTGGTAGGACCAGAACCGGTATCCCTTGGTTCCTGGATCATATTCAACAAAGATCATCTCCTCAGATTTGGGAGAGAGCTTGTTAGCGTGCAAAACCTTTGGTATAAGCACATATGCTTGACATCCAAATGTTTGGAGTTCTGTAATATCAGGTTTCATCCTGTTCCACAGTTCAAATGGAGTTTTCCATTGAATGCGTCTCATTGGTTGCTTATTATAGATTCGTAATGCCAGTTCAACTGCGTCTTGCCAGAAGAATGGTGGTAAGCAAGCGTGTAACTGCATTGCTTCCGCTTTTTCAAGGATAGTATGGTTAAACCGTTCTGCCCTTCCATTCTGTTGCGGTGTGTGAGGAACGGTGAGTTGATGCTCAATCCCTTGAGAGGAAAGTGTTGCTTGTAGTGAAGCATTAATGTATTCCCCCCCATGATCTGAACGCAGTGCTTTCAGGTGAGAAGTGGTCTGAGTGTTGGTCCAACTCAGCCAGTTACGAAAACTATTAGCCGCATCAGATTTGTTTTTGAGGAACAGAATCTGTGCAAATCCAGAATAATCATCAATGAACGTAATCATCCATGTATTTCCATTATGCAAGCGGATAGGGAATTCACAGAGATCGGTGTGAACCAGATTGAGTATGTGACTCGCTCGTGTGATGGATTCCACGAATGGTTTATTGGTCATTTTACCGAGAGTGCATTCTCAACAAATGCCAAATAATTTCGTCATCTTTGAGAAATTCGGACAACCAAGAGTTGTACGGTGAGCTTGACGTAAAGCTTCATCCGAACAGTATCCTAAGCAATAGTGCCATAGCAGTAATGAATCGTCTTGAAGACTGTTTGCATTGTGTGGTGATACGATCTCCATTCGTATCCAATGCAGCTTATTCCCAGATACTAGAGGTGTTCCTCGTAGTACGAGATGTCCAGTAGAGTTGCGGAAAGTCGTCAATTTGTCATCAATGGTGGCTCGATATCCAAGATCCATAAGCGTATTCATGGATAACAATCGTTTGGTTGCTTTAGGAGCATACCAGACATTGTTTAATCGAATTTGTTCAGTTTTCCGTTCATTGTTGTGACTAATTGCGACTGTTCCGGGTCCATAATTCATAATGTACTGACCATTCGCTGTATAGCAGCGACGTTCTTCATTTCCTAAAGAAGAAAAATCATCAATGTAAGGAGTGATATGCTCGGTACATCTGGAGTCAATCATCCAAACATTGCTTCTAGAACTCTTACATTCACCCATGTAAAAACACAAGTTAGATTTGTATATATCATAAGATGCTTCATGATAACCGGTATGGTCATCATTATCACCCCAGACAATGAGATCTCGTGAGTCTAGTCTGTGTTTCCACATTCCGTCAGTATTCCATCCAGATTGTTCCAAAGAACCACTGCCACCAACATTCTTTTTCGATCTGTTTCTTCAATGTTTCCTTCCATGCTCCTCCTGAGTTTTTACACTCATAACTGTCTGGTGATCCAAAACAGGTTGATCTGGTAATCCAAGATCATGATGCGGTGATCCGACATCAGAGGGATGGAAAGGAGTTTCTTCGTCTAAGAAACAGCAAAGACTGAAAAGGATTGTTGTTAGTAAATCCACTTGTGGCAATAGACATACCCGAGTCACTACCTTCGTTGTAGATTGTAAGATCCACTCCAGTACCTTCCTCTTCATCCATTTTGTCGGCCCATGACACATGCTTCTTTGGTTTGAGCATGGTCGGTCCTGCGGTGGTGAAAGGAATCGGTTACGAGAGTACATAAATATCATCATCTTCACCCGAATGCTCCTGCACTGCTTGTAGTGCCATGTTCATCGCAGCAGCAGCAAGATCGCGCATGTTGAAGGAAGAACCAGGATGGAACTGATCGAGTGGTTGTTCTGATCCGTCATCCGATCCGAGCTCCATAGCTTTGTGTGCACGAGCTTTCCCTTTTCCCTTATCCTTCCTCGTCGGTCCTTTCTTTGGAGTGAAAGGTTTCTTTGGTTTCGGTGCTGGTGCGGAGCGTTGTGCTCCAGAAGAAGATTTCGGGGATGATCCTCCGTTCTTCTTCCAGCAATTCTCCACAGTATGGTTGTTCAGCCTGCAAAAGCTGCAACGCATCTGGGGAGCGTGTCGAACCATAGAAATCCGGTTGGCTAGCGTGGGTTGTTCCACAGCGTGTGCCCGAGAAGGTGAGTGAGAAGTGGGTGTGACTTTCTGTCGGTTATATTCTGCCATAATCTTGGTAGATATGTGGTCGACAGTAAAGTGAGCGTCATCGGTGGTGTGAATGATGGTGGTCATGAGTTGTGGCATGGCACGAGACATCTTGTGGACGAGTAACATCATTTTGACGTCCTCAGTAAGAGTCATACCAGCGTCTGCCAGCTGATTGTAGAGAATTTTCATGTTCTGGAGGTATGCGGTGGGTTTGATGTTGCCAGACTTTGGAATGTGGTAATCCAACACTTCGCAAAAGACAGCAAACTTCCCGGTAGGTCCCGTAGGTAACATCACAGTCCTGAGTGCAGTCCAGGTGCGGTGTGCCAGGGAAACGTTGGTGTTGTCATAGGCATCAACAATGTACGTTTGAAGGTTCTGAGGGAGTTTCAGACCTATCGTACCGACAGCCATTTGATCATTTTCAATCCAACGGTCGATATCCGCAGCTGTAGCAGCAGGAGTTCCTGCTCCAAGAACAGGAATGACGGTAGATCCGTCTACAATCCGCCAAACTCTTGTAAGCTGAAGGGCGTTCCTCATCATGAAAGACCATGTGGTATAGTTGGAAGGACTCTTGAGTGTTGGAACCACAGCAAACAATGATTTTGATTCTGTGGAAGAAGACATGGTTGATGATTGAGGAGTTCCTACAATTCATTGATCCAAATGTGGTCAGTCACGTTAAATGTAGGCCAAATCGTGCTCTTCAAAACTCTTTTTTTGATACGACGAGAGGAAGTTCCATAGGGTTGATTTTCTGGTGGTAGCTGAGTGATACATTCTATCCGAAACTCAAAAGTATCAGCAGAAGAGAATGGAAACATCTCTAGGTGATCCTTAGAGATAGGTTCCAAGAATGCCATAGTGACATTCTCTTCGAGTGTGGTAAAATCCAGCTGCTCGAAGTAGTAGTAGTTCTCTAAAGTATTTCCATTAAGAAGCGTGAACTTGTGTAAACTGGTGTTCCAGAATTCGTGCACAAGAGAATGCGACTCAGGAAGATACTTATTCAGGTCCACGAAATCTTTTATGAGTCTCGGAGTCCAACTCCCCATTGCTGTGATCACTATAGCATCTTTTGCGTAGGCGATCTTGCCAAAGGTCGGTGGTAGTGGCCATGAACCGCTCAACACTGTCTTCTCAGGAGAGAAGAAGTGACTTTTCCCCCATTTCTCCAGATTCATCACATCGACTCTCCGGTGAGAAGGAACCAGAGGTCGCTTTGTCAGAGTTAAACACTGACGATGAAGATCTGCTGTCATCGAGTGATTCGAGCGAGTGTTGATACCTGAGAATTGGTAGAGGGATGAGCCATAAAGGTTCTGGTTGCTCTAGACCTAATTGGCGTTCAGCAATTTCGTAAGGGTTGTTGTATGATGTGGCCAGCCTAAGATGCAGGCACATTGAGGCGAAGGAAGTTTGCTTCCATGAGTGCCTTCACTCAGCATCCATGACTTCATTCCAAGCTTGTTTGGTTGGTACATCCCAATACCATTTTGAAAGCCCTAAGCCCCTCCACATCCGATGCTGATCCACTAAGGACCCAGCAGATGGTGGTGTGAATTCCATATCCGTGTCATCCAGATCGGTTTTGGGTGCAAGGCAGTACTGCATGAAGTTGAGCAGTGGGTATGAGGGATTGTCCAAACAGTATTTGTTAAAATGAGTGAAGTATGGATTATACTTCAACAAAGCTGTGGGAATGATCTCGACTCCTTCGTGATGTACGAAAGAAGTGAGACAGTCATCGACTCCTTGGTAACTTATTGGATATCCAGCGAATTCGAGGACAGAAGAAAGTGGTTCGTTCATATACCAGACGAGAGGAATGGAGACATTGAAGAAAGGGTGAGATGGAGGTAATCCTTCCACATTCCCTTTAGTCATGAACGTGATTAGTGCTTTCCAGCCAGTCAGCTGTTGTGACTTGATCCGGTAGCGAGGGTTCTGGGGGTTCCAAGCAGGGTAGAATGGGCCTATGGTTACCCAAAGATGCAGCGCTCAGTTCTCCAGAAGATACATCGCTTGCAGCACGTAATCCTTTGTCTCCGTTAGCATGTAGTCATGCCAATGGTCCCACATCCGGGCTAGGTACTGATGCAGATTGTTAATCAACTGCATTGAATGTCTTGCGTTGGGAAGGTATTGAATGGCTATATCCACGACCTCTCACAGAAGATTGATGGTTTCCTCGTCCAGTTCCTCTGGCGACGGTTCCCGGATTGCCAGGAAGTGATTCGGAGGAGGGCGACGACCGTTGCTCTCGGTGTCTTTGATTAGTAGACATCCGAGACAATCTTGGTGGTCGTGTAAACGAACTTGAGTGCGGGGCATTGCTACCTCCAGCAGTCAGTTGTTGCCACCATCCATCACCGCCAAAGACATGGTAGAGGATGTTAACCATCTGTTGATCCAAAAGTGGTATACATTCCATCTGGAGAATGGTTTCCATCTCTCTCGTGATATAAGCGTGTCTCAAATCCATTTCTGGAAAGATACCGCTGATTATATCATACCGATGAGAGGCTTCCCTTTCAGTACTCTCAGAGTGATCTGCGAGAATACTGGTAAGGAGATTGGAAATCGCATTTCCAGCGTCTTCTGGGTAGGGATCATGCAGGCTGTTAGGCACGGCTCAACTCAACCTTTCGGTTTGTCCCATCCTTCCAACATCCTGAAGTTGTCCAAATTCAACTGGAATGAGAGGAGGTCCCCTCCAAACACCAACTCCTTGATTGACTCCGAAACGTTGATCCAATGAAGGAGACGTTCCTTCGTCACCATTCAGTAATCCGGAATGGGAGGCGACTGGGTATGGCGTAGCCACACATGGTCTCACCACATGATGTATGACACCATTGGCGTCTGTACTCATCCCTACTGAGTTCGCTAGCCCATAAGGCTGAACTCTTATGTAAGGTGGTGGCGGTGCTTGTTCCATATGAATGCCCAATGGGTCATTTGGACACGCAACAGGCACAGAATGATTAACCCAACCAGACTGACCAGTTCCGTTAGAATGGTTTTTGGTTCTGATTGCGATGCAAAGGTTGCATCGTGTTATGTGCAGAATGGAAAGAATTTGAAGAAGAAGACTGAACTCTCACCTGTTATCGGTTATCCGTGGGAGGTGCTTGAGGAGCTATCATGTCTGGGATTCCGAGAACGTGAATTTGGTCTGGTGGTCCAGGTACCAAAAAGGGTAGGTTTCCCTGACCCAAAGCGCCGTCAGCGTCCCTATAATTTAGATATAGTCCGACAAGAAGTAAAAGAACGTCAAATGTTATATCAAGTACGTGTGTTGACTCAAATGAATGTGCACAGGCCATCATAAACATGAGTATGAATGCTAGGACGAATCCTAACTGTTGTTCAGTGACACAGCTGAAACCTGCCATCGAGAACATGTCACGAATTGGAGCTTACTCTGCACTATAGATGTGTTTCACGCTTGCCCAACTGTCCAGCTACTTTCAGTGTATATGGGGACTGGAGCTTTCTAGGTCAGACAAAGCAAATGAAAGGTGTAGAGCGAATCTGCCACCAATCACCCGACAATGATTAAACAAGAGAGGCAGCTCGAAGTCTGCAACACTCCTGATGACACAAGGTGTTGGCTGAGATCTTCTAAGGAGAGCAGGAACCTTGGATACACCACAAGGGCCACTCAATCCAAAGATTAGAAACTGCCCCTGTATCGTGTACGGCAGCTCTATCTAGATCTTGGCTTCACCGATGAATACAGCTCCAGAGGCAGCCACTAAACCACTGATGGGATGAAGTAAGGACGTCAATTAATGCTCCCTTAAGTGGGGCTCATAACCTGATGAAAGATACCTAGATCTCTCCGAGGTACGATCAATTCCAGGCTGGGCTCAGCGGATGTATAATCCTAAGCCTGGTACGCGCAGAGGAGCGTAGAGGGGGCTATGCTGGTGTGAGAGAAATACTCACCCTGGCTTCTGTGTCTAAACTGAGAGCAACTACTCAAGGGGAAGGCCGCCCCAATATAGTCCCGAGAAATGAAACAAGGGTTTACTTCCTAGAGAGATAGGAAGTAGGATCAAGGTAACAGTAATACTGTCACACCTGATATCCTGAACCTGAATAGGTTCAGTGTATGTAGTCAAAGGAGGACTGTAATAGTCAATCTGATAACTCTACTGTGCTAACAGTAATCTGTCCACACAGGAAGATCCAAAGTCCAATATGATACTAGTACTGGAGAGGTACTAGAGTAGTGTCACCAAGGTTGTATCCATTGGTGGGTGTAAAGGAAAGAGGAGACTTAGTCTGGTCTGTCCAGAGCTGAGTCTTTATATAGTGTGCCGTATGGTGCACGGACCAAGCCAAGTATGGTAATTACCCAGTTAAGCTAGATAAGAGCTACAAAGGCCATTGGATGATAAGCATCCATGATAAGAGCGGTTACCACTATTGGTCCCTATTCTTGTACCGGTGTAACCTGGTTACAAGAGGTTCTTCTGCTATTGGTTGATGCAAATAGCGCTTATCGTAAGATAAGAGGGTTTATCACCATAGGATGATATGGATGACTGATATCATTGGACAATAGAGACTAAGGTTTGCTTAGTCATCATATCATATGTGACCAGTGAGCATGAACGTCGATAAGAGTCGTCTCAATTAAGAGCACTCTTTTCAACAGCTGTATCTGAGGAAATGGAATCCTATTATATATGAGTGGGCCAGTGGAACAAAGTATTATTAATGAGTGGGCCCACCAGATTTGAAGAAATGGAATCATACCATATGCGAGCGGGCCAGCAGAAAAAAGGATCATTAATGAGTGGGCTCACCAGATTTGAACTGTGCCATATATGAGCAGGCCAGTGGATTACTGAGTTGGCCCACTGGATTTGAAGAAATGGAATTGTACCATAAACGAGCAGGCCAGTGGATTACTGAGTGGGCCCACTGGATTTAAAGAAATGGAATTGTACTATAAATGAGTGGGCCAGTGGAATAAAAGGGTCATTAATGAGTGAGCCCACCGGATGTGAGGAAATGGAATCCTGACATACATGAGTGGGCCAGTTGAAAGATGGAGAGAACTGACAGAGGGCCCAACTAGGTTTCAGGAAATAGATATATGAGCAGACTAGTGGAAAAAGGATCATTAATAAAGTGGGCCCACCAGATTTGAGAATCACCATATACAAGCAGGGCCAGTAGAAAAAGGATTATTGTTGAGTGGGCCAACCAGATGGGAGGATATGGAATCCTGCCATATACGAGCAGGGCCAGCAGAAAAAGGATTATTATTGAGTGGGCCAACCAGATGGGAGGATATGGAATCCTGCCACATATGAGCAGGCCAGCAGAAAAAAGGATCCTTAATGAGTGGGCCCACTGGATTAGTGCAAATGGAATAAATACATTGGAAAATATTCTGCAGCTATCCCCTTGGGTGGACCATTGACAGGCAGGTTCACATTTTTGAAATCCTATCTACAGGCGGTCTGCATACACATGGCAGCTCTGTATATGCTATGTGTAGGTACATACCGATCCTATTAATGAAGGGCCTGCCAATGTGAATCCAATATATGACCAGGCCCACAAACACCTAGCATATCATACAAGTATGCCAATAAATACATACGTTTAGAGCTGTCACAATACAAAATGCCTGCCAATATATTGAGTGAACCTGGGCGAAACTCTTTGCAAATGCATTGATAGATTGACATGTGCAGGCGCAATATGGAAAACAATTGTGGATCAGATTATGATCCACAAGCCAGTCCATGCGGAATCAACTACAAGTCTATTATTAAATTAACAGTAGGGTTACCCATAAATCTTGGAGTGGGACTATATATATCCTGCAGGCATAATGGCAGCCAAGCTAGTGTCTTATCCATACTTTCACATAGGTACCATGCCTATGTTTATATCTCATATGTGCACGGGTTATGAATCTCAGGTATATAAGAATTTAATCAAGTAGTGGGACTGCAGACATATTCAGGATCCACTCATGTTACGCTGGTGGGTGCATCATATTTCAGATCCGTATATATTACAAAAGTGGGCACAACTCATAGTGGATCTGCGGGTGTGAGACATGCAAATACCACAGATTGCGAAACCAGTAGCATTACAACATATTGCGGATACACCTGATATGCTGGCCGGCTTTGACATATGTTGATGTTTGCAAATACACACCATGGATTGCATCTTTTCTACCCGAATTATGTTTCATTCCAAGGGATTGCAGTAACTATGAAGATACGCATGCACATAACAATTTTCGATTTCATGGACAAAACAATTCTCTACTTGCATTGCATGTATACGCTGCAAAATTCATGTTGTTTCTGAATCCTGTCCAATGTTTTACCTGCGCATATAAGCTCCTCCCTTGCTGATTTGCGCTTTTCTGCATATTGAACAAAGCTTTCTGAGTACTCTTGCATTATGTCAAGTATCTAATGATTATAGACTTCATAATATTGAAGGTCATTGTTCCCATGTTGATATTGCATCCAATGCAATAATATGTCTACAAATATTTAGATTTTACTTAGGAAGCAACACAAACTACAAACCTGGGAGAACACCTGAGGGTACTTTATATCCACGGTTGTCTAAGTCTTTCGCAATGGAAGCTATCTCATCTGATTCTTGGATGCGAAAATGGGTGGATATGTCAGCATATGTGCAACATGACCACTGAGAATGTTTACTTACCAAACCTATTCAGGTCATCATAAATCCGGCCCATTGATTCCACATGATAGTGTGGCTCACACTAGCGCAATACATTGTGCGGAAATTCACTTTTAAGTGGCCAGAAGGGGTGTGCTGAGGTGGGGTGAGGAAGAGTCAGATCTGCGGTAAAATACAATGTCTTTAACATTAGAATTATATCACAGAACACATACCTGTTTCATCTGGGTTTTCACCTGCAGCGTCATCTTCCAAATTATACTTGACTCATTGGGTTACAGATATGAGACAATTGTTTTTTAGGACAGACTCTAAATTGTCTCCTATCTTCACTAGGGGGTCTTCTGCAGCATAATTGACATGCAGCATTGTGAGGTCATTGGGGAGTGCCACCTTGGATGACTCTGTAACAACCTTGGGAGGTGTAATCTGCGTAGTTAACAAACCACACTGCATATTTTTTTTGGCACGTTTCTTCAAAGTGTCATCTTGCAGTAATTGTGGAAATTCAAGAGCCATAATTCCGAAGGATATAGTGGTTGGTGAATTTTTCTCGGCCGACTGGGAAGATACAACAACAGAGACTGTCTCAGTGGTTTCGTCAGGTGGAGAAAATAATTGAGCATTGAGGAACGATTGCTCAGAGTTCTCGGGAGCTTCGGGTGTGGGGATGGAAAATTGACCATTGAGGAAATATGGTTCATTCGATGACGATGGAAATTGAAGATACTCGAGCAGCAGAGACTCTGGCGGGGGAGAGGGAAATTGGACGTAGAAGATAGGTAATTCATTAGATGAGGAGGGAAATTGAAGATCCTACAGCACTTCACCTGAATTCATAGTGGATGGGGAGTCTGCACTGATATTATTTGATGGAGAACCGATGGTGGTATTGGTCAGACCTGGTCGTTCTGCAATTGAAGGTATTTGCACATGTGGTGAGACACAACAATACTTAATTGCTTTCTTTTGAGTATTCTGTTCGACGAGTGGACAGGTATTGGGACATTGTTCTGCTGTGTTGCATGGACCTTCATTGGGTGATGATGCTGGTGAAGATCTTTTGTCAGAGTCATCAGAAACTGGCCGTTTGTGCAGCAGCATGAAAGGGAATTGTAGCAATGGGATTGATTGTTCCACAGATTGCGCTGGTGAATTGCGCCATGTGGAAAACGCCCTCGAACTGGAATGACCAGCCACTTGCCACTCATTGGCTAACTCTGCAGAATGATGTTCAGGAGAAGACCACGATGGATCATCTAGAAGATAGATCTGGGCTGTAAAACTCAATCAGAACAAAGAGTGCGGAATGAAAAGATATGAATATTCACCTTTGCAATTGAAGTGGACACATTGAGCATTCTGGTCCATGGTTCTCTAGAGGGGAATAAGATATTTCCAGGAAAGCAGAAGTGAGATTAACCCAACAAAATGGAAATATGTGTCAGATATATCAAACTTAGGTTGGTGGCTTCATCTCTGTCCACTGAACATGTATTACATAATTCCATGTGAGCGTGAGAATTCCACCTTGTTGATTTCACATTGTCTGTCACACCACAAAAGCATATCTACACTTCACGTACAATCTCCCTCATCTAACTTCATTCTACAATGACTAATATGGACACCGATCGTACTCTTGAAGATGTGAACTCCACTATCGAAAAGCTACTCATAGAGAAGGTTTCAAAGAATGCAGACACCTGGGCAGCTGCAATGATGGAAATTGATAATATATTGGTGCGTGAATACATTGGTTTTATTGTAAAATGTTGCTGAAAATTTTTCAGCGGGCCATCAAGCCACTTATATGCACAGCCACATTCGTGCCGCCTCTCCTCATTTTATTCAAATATTATTGGCCAAAGAACAAAAGTAACTGGCCACCTTGGAAGCTCATTATGAAGGCCAATTAAAAGATACTTATAAAACACCCTTGGTGGAAATAACCCGTGGAAGAAGAGACTGCAAAGGAATCAGAGTGCAAGTCCCCGTCATCAAAGCCCTTGCTGGGAAAGCAGAAAGCGGGAGACACCCCGGAGCAGTCAGAGGGGTCAGCAGAAGATGAGGAAGACAATGAATACATGAATGTTGATGAGGAAGAAGAGGAGCAGATGCAGGTCGATGAGGGTGAAGTGGCAAAGCAGAAAGCAATTATGGAAGGAAAGAAGAAGGCTACCAAGAGTGAAGGCAATGGCAACAAACGCAGGTGACCAAATGACGATGATCACAAGGAAATAAAGGCGAAGGCAGATGTGGAGCCTAAAGAACAGGAGCATGGGCGATCCAGACTATGAGGACAAATGATGGGCTCGTCTCTCCCCACTCGCCCCAAGTCGATTCTTCAAAACAGGTGCAGCTCGACTCCTTCTGAAACTGCCAGAACATCATCTCCAAAACCAATTCTCCTGAAGGGAAAGAAAATGGCCGCAGAAACCGAATGTGTCATTATCGGTGAATACGACTATCTGTGCGAGCATTATTTGAAGATGAAAAAGACTGTTTGTCAGCGAGTCGAAGGCAGCATGCTTGCTACACTTGTCGCAAAGGGAAAAGGGGATGCTCTCATGCGGGCGGTGTATAAGGTCGCTCTGTATCTTGCGCTAGTTCTCGTGCCCCTTCACAAGCTCAGACTCCTTCCATCGTTACTGGCACTCCTACTCTCATCCAACATCCTGCTGATGATTCAGATATGAAGAGTAAGTTTTTCATTATATTTACGGTAATATTTAACACTAAAAATGAATACAAAGCTGCGGATATTATACAAATGCGCCATACACATTCACATTCACAATCTGCCAGTCCAAAGGCTGAAATATCTAGGCATCTCACTTCAAAAAATACTGAGGTCAATGCTTCCTGCTCCTCCTCCCCATCCATCACAGGCCCATCCCACTCCACATGAAAACCTCACGCTCGCTCAATGTCTGCACATATAGTCCCACTGGCCACTGCACAGGATGAGAACAACATACTCAAACCTGGTGCGATTTATTTAGTGGCTGGCGCACCGATGGTATCCAAGTCGGATGTGGATATCACCAACAATAGGATTTGCCAACTTGAACATGGGTTTGAGGTCCTCCACGATCGACTTGTAGAGCAGGCTGAGGTCATCAAGGAGTGCAAAGAACGGTTCCATGTTCTTCAAGAGGACATCAAATCGGAAAAGAGCCAGTGGGCCAACCTTGAAGAGCAAATGCAGAACATGTGCGCTGGATATACGGCCATTTCAACTGTCATTAAAGGAGTGTGGCAAATGGTAAGTGGAGAGCAGCCAACAGAAGGATCTGGAGTCTTGGTGCTTCCATTTGCCAAGGCTCAAACACCCTGTAAAAGGATCGTCAACCAGAACACACTGGGATCCCCCAAATGCCTAGCATCACCTCCCATAGAACCCTCAACAGTTTTACACTCACCCAGCACCTCATCTTGCCCATCTACCTGTTGAAAAGAGTACTCTTAATTGAGATGACTCTTATTGACGTTCATGCTCACTGGTCACACGTGACATGATGACTAAGCAAACCTTAGTCTCTATCATCCAATGATATTGGTCATTTATATCATCCTATAGTGATAAACCCTCTTATTATACAATAAGTGCTATTTGCATCAACCAATAGCAGAAGAACCTCTTGTAACCAGGTTACACTGGTACAAGAATAGGGACCAATAGCGGTAACCGCTCTTATCATGGATGCTTATCATCCAATGGCCTTTGTAGCTCTTATCCAGCTTAACTGGGTAATTTCCTTACTTGGCTTGGTCCGTGCACCATACGGCACACTATATAAACCCCCTGCTCTGGACAGACCAGACAGGATCTTTCTCTCCCTTACACCCTCTTACGGATATATCCTAAGAGATACTACTCTAGTACCTCTCCAGTACTAGAATCATATTGGACTTAGGATCTCCTGTGTGGACGGATTACTGTTAGCACAGTGTAGTTCGTGGATTGACTGTTACAGTCCTCCTCAACTACAGAACATACAGAACCCTTGCTGGTTCACAGTATCAAGTGTGACCGGACTACCATCACCTTGACCATACACCGAATCTATCCAGGTTCTGGATATCAGGTGTGACAGGACTACTGTCACTCTGATCTTACTTCCTATTTATAGGAAGTAACCTTTGTTTCATTTCTCAGGACTATATTGGGGCAGCCTTCCCCTCAAGTAGTTACTCTCAGTTTAGACACTGAAGCCAGGGTGAGTATTTCTCTCACACTAGCATAGCCCCTCTATGCTCCTCTGTGTGTACCAGGTCTAGGATTATACATCCGATGAGCCCGACCTGGAATCGATTGTACCTCAGAGAGATCTAGGTATCTTTCATCACTACCCCCGTTTTTCTGCCACTCACTCCGTAACATGAGACCACAGCTTCCACTGACTGCGTGGAAGTGGGATCCAATGCTCTTGAAGGCTTTACCAATGCCACTTATGGAGAAGAATCCAAAGTTCATCCTAACGAATTCACTGTGAAGGATATCAACTCATTCCTGCGGAATATCAAAGACTCAGCTGCTGCAACTGCTTCATCAACACCTTTAGCTAACCACTCCCCTGGTTTTCTCATGTCTTTGGCTAGTACTATAGCTGCCATCAATCTGCTCTCCATTGTCGAGAGTGCAAATGAATCTCCAACAGGAGGTGTGTTTACTGCCATCACCACTGGTAGTGATACCGCATCCAATATAACCGGAGTGGCTATAATTGTTGACCAGTACAACGACGGTCAACTTGCTTCTGCCAGTTCCGAAGACACCTTGGCACCAGCCGAAGATATTGCTGCACCCATGGAACCTGTTGATGTGCTGCCACAACCAAATAAGAGCGATATGGATGTGGACAGTGTGAGCAATGGCATGGACATGTAAAACACATTTCATTCTTGATAGATGCAAATATACCCTGTAAATTACTTAAGAAAGTTTATAGAGTGCTGTCGTTCACAATGCAACTGAATACATTTTTCCTTTCACATTATTGTCAAACACATCAGGCATATTGTTCTCTGAGCTATCTTTTGTCTCCCTTAAGGTATGGCTGCATCACTGTGGATTCAAATTACTCCACAGTGCATGCCATTTGTGAAAGCTTGAATATGATATATGAGGCTCAAGTGGACATATTTCAGGCTCTTCTTCCATGAATTGTGCCCTTGGATGAGATATCGAATACCCATGCCTATCTAAGGTTTCATCAGTGAGCATTACACACATTGCCACTTGGAATCATGTTAATGGTGCATCAGGGTCAGATTTCCATTTAAGGTGGAGGGTAGTGGTTGTGTTTCTACTGTCTCAGTGGTTTATGGCACTGCAGCATTAGAGTGTATTATGGTGCACCCACGATATGGCACAGCCACGATAGCATGCAACTGGATTGTGGGTAAGGGCACATCCACAATAGAGGGTAGCCGCGTTGTAGGTGCAGCTGAGTTAGGGCGCAGCCACATTGTGGGTGCAGCTGCACTATGGCAAAGCCATGAAATAGCATGGCCACAATAGGGGACAGACACATCAGGGCGCAGTTGCATTAGAGCACAGCCATGTCAGGGTGGCAGCCATGACAAGGTGCAGCCACGAAACAGCATAGCCACGTCAAGGCGCAGCCACGATATGGTATAGCCGCGATAGGGCACAACTATGACAGGGTGCAGGTGCGATAGGGCGCAGCCGCAATATGGTACAGCCACGACAGGGCACAGCCGCAATATGATACAGCCATGACAAGGTGCAGCCACAATATGGTAAAGCCGCGTCAGGGCACAACTGCGATATGGTACAGCCACGACAGGGCACAGCCATGAAACGGCGCAGCCGCGATATGGTAAAGCTGTGTCAGGGTGCAGCCACGATAGGGCATAGCCACAATATAGTGCAGCCAAGATATGGTGCAGCCATGAAACTGCGCAGCCACAATATGGTGCAGCCACAATATGGTACAGCCATGAAACGGTGCAGCCGCGATATGGTAAAACCGCTTTAGGATGCAGCGGCTTTATGGCGAAAGCTCTTTACATCTCTGAAATGAACTTCAACTTCAAGGTTCCTTCCACCATTCCTCAAGACTTACTCCTCATTCAAAACATCATAGGCATCCACCCCCACTCTCTCACTACAGAGCATGTTCTGGATTTACTGGATTCCAGTGATGACTCCATCACCAGCACAAAAGATGAAGTAGAAAGTGAAGATGAGGTAGAGGCATATCTTGGTCTCCATGAAGAGACTGGGATGTCTGCATGAATATATCAAGAACATTTTATCAAATGGCATATTAACTCCATTGTCAGAGCAGCATTGGACTTGGACTCTGAGCCATATTCAAATCCATCTTCTGATTTGGAAGAAGTGCATGAAAATGATGTAGTTTAGGAGAAGAAACCAACGGATGACATTGAGGATGAATAATCGAGTATGATAGCAGCTGCCTGTTATCTGCAGACCAAGAATGAGAGTGTCGATGCACACATGATGGTTCCTGCCAATTCCGAGGTAGAGCCATATGATACACTGGAAAAGATCGGGGAAATTATGAATAATATTGGGAACATCATGATTGTAAAAGGTCTTCATGTGAACCACATACACTCCTTATCCGAGCGAGCTCTTGACACCAAGTCCTTGCTTATATTTGAAGACTGAAAGATTCTTGGATATGTGAGCGACTTTTTTTCTGCATGAGTATATTTGCCTTACATATGCTGGTAGATATACAAGATGTTCCATCCAACATCTCAACCACTATATCAGGTTAAATTTAACCATGACTATCTGCTGGATACCAACAAAGTTTGTTGTCCTTCGAGGTATTTCATGTTCTAAAACAAAGTCAATTTGTGTTTGTAGAATAGATCAAAAAATTGCATGGCAGTGATGCTAGTAATATCCATAATGAAGAACCTGCGGAAGATGAGATTGGGTTTTCTTATGATGAAAAGAAGGCTGCCTTCAAAACTGAGTGCAAGAGGTGAGTACAATGTTATTACTCCAGATTTTCGGTAATCTACAGTTATAGGTGTGGACACTCTGTATCATCCTCTAGACAATCTACACCAGCATGGTCTAGGATCAATGACATGGTTCAAACAACATATACTGGATCTAACCCAACGAAGCTTACAGTCCCTATGATGATAACTTCCATGTGATGGGACCATCATGACTGCCACTGATACCATATGATGACCCATATGCTGATGTTCCCACTTCAGATGTTTGCGCCCACTCCATGGGAACGAATGGTACTTTTAGAAGGGTGCCAAACAATGAAAGTGGTGGAGATGGACCACAAGTGTCCGGTGGGCGTGTTTTCAACCAAGACACCCAAGGAAGGGGATATAGGAATTGTCATTCATGGAACACCTCAAGGCAGGGATATTGTCACTCCTTTGTATCCCAACAAACGTTCGATTTGGATGAAGATTAGTTATCGTTCCCACAGACCTTGTGAATAAACAAATGTGCAATAGATTATGCAATTACATCCAATTCCCTTGTTCACTTGGTTTCCAATGCTTGGCTTTCCTCCAAAACAAATGAAACCGAACCCTATTAACAACCCTTTATTTAGCCACACATCAATCCACAATTTGCATCTATCTTTGGATTGAACCTACTAGCAGGGTCCATGGTTCCCTGAATGCCTCAGAAATTGCATAACCATGTGCTGCAACCACAGCATTGGGATAATACATGGTGCATGATGGGTGGCTGCACCCTATATTGGCTGTGCATAATGTGGCTGTGCCATAATGAGGCTGTGCCCTGACATAGCTGCACCCTCTCACAACTGCACCCACCATATTGTGGTTGTGCCCTGATATGGCTGTGCTCTATCTTGCCTGCACCGTCTCACAGCTGTACCTGCTATATTGTGGCTGCACCCTGACACAGCTACACTCTAACACAGCTGCATCCTATCATGACTGCGCTACATTGTGGCTATGCCATATCTTGACTGTGCCATTTCGCGGCTGTGCTCTGATGTGGCTTTGCCATATTGTGCCCTAATATGGTTGCGCCATTTTGTGGTTGCACCATTTCATAGCTGTACCCTAATGTGGTTGCATTTGAGGGTCCCATCCAACATTTAGAGAGCACACAAATATTTGTCAAGCACGCTACTTTTTGTAATGAGAGCGCACCATTTCATTTCACACATCAGTCAATGTGATTGAAACTTCATCGATTACCATTGTAAGGGTAGGCTGAAAGCAGTACTACGCCTCCAAATTCATTTTGACTAGCTCTATCTATGGTTGACTTTACTGGTCCTAGTGGCTAATGGAGGCAATGTCTCCTACCCACTGTATTCCACTCCAGACTCTTGCAAATGCCGCCTTCGAGGGGTGGATGGTGTGGTGAACAGCACAGACGGGGAAGGTGGATGAGATGTACTGGATGACGTGCGTGCTATCATATTGCACTCAGCCACCTCTGACTTTCCTTGTTGTCAGCATTGTCTGTGTTGCAGTGCTGGGCGTGCTGTCACATTGTGCTGTTGAGTTGGCGTACCAACGCAGTCATCATTATGGTGCTGGGCATGTCCTTGCGTTACCCACACCCTTGTTGTCATTGTTAATATGGCAAGCGCGCAGGTCCGTTGCCATCACATCATTGTCATTGTCGTCGTTGTGGTGCTGGGCACCCCATTACATTTCCCCTGCCCTTGGCATCATCTTTGTTGAGGTGGTAAGAGGGATGGAGTGGTGCCAGGACTTGTCATTATTGTCATTATTGTTTCGGTGCTGGGCATGCAGCTGTATGCCTGTGTTGCTGCCACTGTCATTGTCATCGGTGAGCAGATGGGGAGGTGAGCAAGTGGGGGACTACAGGCACCACCCTACCCCACTGTCACCGAGTCCAAGTTCGAGTCCTCACAGTCAAGTGATTGGGGACTTACCTATGCCTCCATTGCCCAGCTGCTGTCTTGTCGGGCTTGGGCGCGCCATTGCATTTGCCCACATCCACGTTGTCATTGCGTCATTGTTGCAGGTGCCTGGTGCACTGTCGTGTTGATATTGACCTCAAGCCAAAGTCGTTGAGGTAGTGGGCACAGCATTGTGTCGAGGGTGATGATAGGCGAGGTGGCGGCCATAACAGGCAAGATGGTCGATGGCTGGGGAAGAGGGCAGGTAAACCCGCGATGCCCCTTCCCATGGGTGGTGTCCACTTTATTTGCGCAAGGCTCAAGCACTGAAAATTTTCTGAAGTCCATTTTAAACAACTCACCCTCCTTTCCACACTATCGTTGATAGCGCCAATATGTTCCCCCCCAACCTTAACTGTGCTGCTCACCTCTGCCCAGCCACGGTAGGCAATGGAATTGATATGGCCACCACCTCGACGACGAAGATGGCAAGAGTGACTGCCGAAGGTACACACTGGTCCCCCACCCGTCTTCATCCCCTTGTCCCACCCATTCCCCCTTGCCCTGGTATATCCCCCCCATCACCTCGACGACGATGAGGGCACAGATAATGCAACGGTGCACCTACACTGCAACGACAACAACAAGGACACGGGCAATGTGACAGGACAGTGTTGGTACATCTCCTTACCACTTGTGCAGCCCTCCCCATTAATGACCCAAAAGTGATGGCCTGGGTTTGACATGCCCACCACTGTAACCATGACGAAGATAACAATGGCGATAATGAGGGAGTGGGCAAATGGCATGCCTGTGATGTCAATGATGACGACAAGGACATGGGCAATACAATGGTGCACCTGATATCACAATGACAATGATGGCAAGGGCTGCTGCCTAAGGTATGTCCTCTACCCATCCTTACCCTTGTGCCCCACTCGTCTTCGAAGGCAATGGTGGCACAGCAGCATATCCACTGCCTCGACAATGACAATGACGAGGGCACGGAAATGCAATGCGCACCCACCACCACCACAACAATGATGGCCATGGCAGGGGGACCAACAGCACCAGTAAGTGCCCCCAACCGTCATCGCACTTGGGTTATGCCACTCACCTCCCCACCCACCCTCTGTAGGCGATGGCAGCGATACAGCGCATCTGCCACTACAACGACAATGGTGAGGGCAAGATAGTGGCTCCAGTGAGTCCCCCATCTATCATAACCTTAGGCCAAGTTACTGACCTCCCTACTTACCCGTCGAAGTGCGTCCATTGCCGATAACGATGATGCCAAGGGCATAGGTGTGACCAGCACCACAATGATGATGATGATGGCAGTGGTGAGTATGCTGGTAAGTTCTCCCTCGTCTTCACCCCCCCATGTCCCTCACCTCCCTACCCACTGCTCAGAATCAGATGGCGACACAACGGTGTACCCACCACCTCAATGTCGACAATGACAACGAAGAGAAGAGGCAAACGATGACCCTGAGGGCTGGGCACAATGGCACACCCACCACCACAACAACAATGGTGAGCAGGAGGAGGGAGTAGCGATGGCAAGGAAGAGGTATGTCCCCACCCTCAGTCTGTGCGACTCACGTCCCACCTTGTCACTCTCAAGTCCTCTGACGCCACCGAGGGCACAGGCAATACAACGCACTGCAACAATGACAGCAGCGGTGAGGTGGGTGATGGCAACCCAATGGCTTGCCCACTGTGACCGATGACGACGACAGGTAAGCCACGGCGATGCATCCACTGCCTTAATGACAAGGGTGCAATCATGCAATGGCATACTCACTCCTTGGATAATGCCGCTGGCAACAGCACAACCAATCACAGTAACAGCATCACTTTTAATGTACTATTTTTGTGTAGTAGTTAATATTACATGTTTTTTCAAATGATTCAAAAGCACGAAAAATGGGAAAAGCAGGAGAAAAGCATGGTTAAAAGCAGCGAGATCTACTTTTTGTGATTTCTGCTGTTGGAAAGCATGCAAAAGCAAGTGGTGAATTTACTGATGCCTCATTTGTATTTGGTTTTTACACCCACAGTTGAAATAGTGCACTCTCTTGGCGAAAAGTTGCACTCTCACTACAAAAAGTAGTGCACTCGCCTATCTAAAAGAGTGCACACTCGACAAATATTTGTGTGCTCTTTAAATGTTGGATGGGACCCTCATAAGGGACCCTTATAGCTGCATCCTAACGTGGCTGCACCATTTTGTGGCTGTGCCCTAACGCTCATGACTTCACCATTTCATGATTGCATGATGACGTGGCTCTATCCTAACTCAGTTCCGCCCTATTGTGGCTATGCCCACAGGTGGCTGCACCCTAACATGGCTGCCCCATATTGTTGAGCATTTTCTTGTCATCTATCTCTATCACCATAACTCAACCGGTTTCAATTTTGTTTATAGCCTCATCGCCTGTGACTGATATGTCTCAAGATGGTGGTCTCGTTTTGGGGGGAGGCTTTGCCTTGGGCAGGGTTATAAGAAATGGCGCAAATGAACTTGGAGGTATTATTGAATATGAAAGCAGAGTCGCCAACCAATTTGCCGGCATCTTTGACCTCGGCAATATCATTCATAGTGGCAGACTGTTCTCCAGTAGGATGGCAATGACTGGGAAGATAGTCAGATTGGAATAAATTGTTGGCAAAAATGACCTACTTTTACCTGCATCTTCATCAGGGGAGAGCTTTTCACTCTGTGAATTTTGCTCTTCCTCGGCGAGTGTGAGCGGTTAGTAGCTCATTGTCATTCATAAAATTGGTGTCTAACTCATGTATGCGAAGCACAACAGGTTTCTCATCCACCTCCATCTGATCCATGGATCAGTTTATTTACTGCCAATGATATTCTCACTGTTGACGGGAGGATGTTGGGACGAGCGCTTCTGTCCGGTATAGTCACAGTGTTTAATTTTGAGCTCCTGGTTTTTCTTGGCAGGCTCTGTTTCTATGATCTCCACATTTTGCAGTTCATTCTCTGTATGCGTCGAGATAGAAAAGGAAAGATGAGTGATGTGTGATTTATCCTCGTTTTTGACGATGAGACTGTCTCTCAAGGTGAGTATGCAGGCATTGCCTTCGGCTAGTTTGTCAAAGTCGTGGCTAACCTTCAAGCCTTTGAGATCCTCTGGAAGGGCTAGTGAGAAGGGGGGGGGATATGAAGGTGGGTGGATACGTACTCTCGGTGTATTTGCCCAGTTGAAATGCATTGTTCATACACTTGAGCTCCAGCTGCCACTTTCATGCAAGCTCCTTCTCATGAGCCTTAGATCTTGTGATCCGTTTGAAGAAGACCTCTGAAGTGGCTGCGCTGTCAAATGGCTGCACCCTAATGCAGCTGTACTATAACATGCATAAGCTACCAAGGACATGCAGAAAACGGCCAAAGCGAAGTTGTCAGAGCACCTACTGAGCATACTTTTGACTCCATTATGGCTGGTGTATTGTCTCTGCTGCATCAGCAAGGTTTGCTCACTCAACCACCTGCTGATCAGACAGAGTGCAAGATAGTTCAATGACAATGTGATGTTTGGCTCATGGATCACTGACAGATGTTGGTACAATGGAAACTTGACAGATTAAAGATAAAGCTACATGAGAGTACGAGAATTGAGTTTGAGAATAGCAAGTGGCTTGTGCAGGCCTTGAATTATATAAAAACTACAAACCGGACATCCTTATTATTTGCTATGATGAATTTGGTTGTTACCTCATGCCCAAGGAAGCTTTGAAAGCATTGACCCACAAGTTCCATGGCAAGGGAGCTGGAAAGATAAAGACAGAAAATGATTGAAAAAGATCGCGGAAGAGAAAAGAAGGAGGCCATCTCTAGTGGTGACACCCCACTGAGTATGAATAACGCATTCCAAATCCAACAGGAAAAGATGGTGTGCCCAAACGTGGCTGCACCATAAGACAATTGCGTTGTCAAGTGGCTGTGCCCTAATGTGGTTGCACCATAAAGTGGCACCATTGTCAAGTGGCTGCGCCCTAACATGGTCATGCCATAATGCAGTTGCATCCAAATATGGCCATGTTCTCAAATGGCTTTGCTCAAGGCGGCTGCATTGTCTTTCATTTGTGCAGCACTATTAATTTGTGGATACATGAATATGCATGGTGGCAGTTCTGGGTATGAATTTCAATTATATTCCGTTGTTCGGCTATCTCTCTCCAATTTAGCATTGCATCTTTCGACATTGCAGGTTATGCTCCTTATTTACTATTGTTGGACAATTTCTCGCAGATAGACAGCAATTGTGTTGTTGGTTGCAAGCGGATCTGCATGCAGATCTGTATATCTGTGGCTGCACTGCATTCCGGAGCCACTATATACATGTTTACTTTTCCATTCATTTCCGACTCAAGGGGGAGTGCACCCACATTTTATCTACATTTTTGTATAAATGTAACAGCTTTTCACCTTATGATTTTGCAAGGAGTCACATTTGACCTTGGTTTATGGTGTATAGTCCTTTCGGGTGATTTAACATTGGAATCTGGCGGTAAAGGGGCTCTATGTGTTCATCCCGATTGACACTGCTCCCCATCAATGACTTTGTCGATGAAAATTCAATATATTAGCGAAACAAACAGGGATAATAATCAAAATAATACATACTGTCCGGTTGAGGCTCATCCCCTTCTGTGATATTCTTGGTCCTCCACCTTTTTGCGGCACAATATTCTTGTTTCTTAGCCAATTCATCATCGAGAGTGTCTATCAATTTTATATCTTTTAATTAGTTACATATGAATAGATTGACATACACACCTGACAATGCGGATGTAGCCACCTTTCTTTTGGCAAGGTCTACATATGGAAGCACATTTTCAGATGTGCATATGTCTCAGTTTTTGTATATACCTTTTTTTCTCTCAGTTGATATTGATACTTTCATGGTTTCCGGTTTGTCCCTTTTTTGCAATTCTTGTGGATGTTCATCGTTTGCAATTGGTTGATTCGTATATCCTGTGGTGGACATGAGTAAGCAGTGTATGACAAGAGATGCATGATGATTGCATGCCATTTTTTGTGGATTTTCTCAATGCCTTTTTATTTTCTTGTGCTTCTGTGTTGAGCTTGTCGATTCTATTTTCCACATGTGAGTCACATTACTTGCCTGAGCGATTGTTTGTGACCATATTTGCTGAGAGTTCATTGAATGTTAGTAACACATCAAAAATATAAAAAAACCCTCATTGGAGTTGTCTGACATTGAGATATATCTACTATCATTTTCTAAGGGCATGTAAGACACATTGAATGTAAGATTTGCCTTAGTGGAGCTTGATGATCAGTGCACCTATGATAGCCCCATTAGAAAATGGAGTTTTCAATCTTTTCTGTACTTTCTGCACAGTAGTCATAGCCTGATCAATGTTAAATCGAGTGGTGACATAAAACACTAGACATACATTGATGGTGGGTACTGTGTCTGAAATACTTTCATCTGAAGTGGAGTCTGATCCCATGTTTACATCTATAAGCACTGGTTGCACTTGATTCCTCTTGTTGTAATTCATATTGGATTGGGTGGCTGACAAAACAGATTAAAACACCTATATCAGATTATATGCAGAAAACAAATGAATACTCACCAATTGCCTTTTGTTCACCTCTCATGTTTCTTGCACTTTGATTACCCACATCTGCTGTCTGACCTAGATTGAACCACTTCTTTGGCTTACTAATGACACTGGGAATGGAAGATATATTGGCATAATCTGCATCATGTGATATCTGCTGTTCTTCATTTTGCACAGCATTATTTTTCCTGGGCAGATAACCTGCGCAATCCTTGTTTCACCTGATCATTAATATCCATTTCTGAAAGCACACCTGATTTTTTTTTCTGTTCAGATGCATTATAATCTACACTTTGTTGAGGATTTATTTGCTCGCTCAGGTTACTGGGAACTTTAAGAGCAGAAGACTTGTGCGCTAATTCTGTACCATGTGGAATTTTCTGTCCTTCATTTTGCGGAGTGGCTTTGTTGGTGCACAAATTATCTTCATAGGCAATGTGGTAAATATCATTATTTAAGTTCATTTATGAAGGTGCACCTGATTGTGTTTTTTTTCCCTTAGACACATTTGGAACAAAGATCTCATTTGCGGAATTTCCACCCAGCGGAATATGTTTGTCCATTTTGCTCTGCTTTCGTTTCTCCACCATATCAGCATCCATCCACATATGGGTTCTTTCCTTCCCCTTCCCCTTCCCCTTCCCCTTTTCTCCATTCGGTCTCACATTTGTGTCTTAGAGAATATCATCATCACCACTGATTTCATCCACAGGTTCTTGAAGCTCATCTGAATCATCCAACCAATAGTGAAATTCAAAAACATTGTCAGAATGGGATTCTTGCTGATTTTTTATAAATTCTAAGAATTCTATCACCTGTGCCTTCCTCATATGACTTGGATCATCAGGAAAATGAAATTCAGGCGGTAGATGGTGGGATATAATTATTTGAAATCCAAAGTGGAGGAGGTGTTTGAATGGAACTGGTGCTTTATTCCGCCCACATGCCTTTCCTATAAATAAAATAGTAAAAAGTCAAACATGCACCAAAGAATCGATAAAAACTTATGATAATGGGCTATTAAGAATCTGTGGATCCTTGCCTGAAGCCCCTCTCTGTTTAATCCGGAAATGTCCCCAATTGAAATGAATCCATCATTCTAAGTTACAGCCACCATGGGATCTTCTTTGGCTTTCCTTAATTTTTTTTTCCACAGTAGAATATTGCTTTCATTGGTCTCCTCCCTGTCATCCTCTACTGGGGTACCTCTTTCTTCGAATGATTTTCCAGCATAGTTTTCCTACTTTCTTGCCAGGTTGTCCAATGCAGAAAATTTCTCTCCACCACCTAATTCATTATTAAAGTCGAAACTACTAATATTATTAGATGAATTAGATATACTGTACTGAACCACTCATGTATTTGAGACTACCCTATTAGTTTCATCCTTCCAGCTGACAAATCCTGCAATCCTCATTCCACAAGCACGCCATATTTCTTGGGCAAACTCATGGAATAAATGTTCACCATGATGGGATGCATTTCTAGATGGATTAAAGCTGTGGATACTATGATATATACAAAACATACATACCAGCACTTCACATTTTCCTGTGGCCCCTGCTCCAAATTCCAACTTGTTGCTGTATTTTCTGCCTCCTCCTTTTCCTCACTGCTAAGACATTTCCATACCATTGTGAGAGCTTTTTGATACACCTTTAATGCTCCATTTGTCCCTCACTTCTGTCCAAACTCTTCTTCAATAACCTTTTGAATCTCTTCTTTCCGCAACTCCTGAGTCACGAAGTGGCCAGTCCAGCTGTGGCCAACTTTAATCTGGCTATGATTTGCCCCGCCATGGCTATGATTAAACAACCAAGTTTGGTATGCCTGACGATATTAAAATGTGAAATGTCAATGTAAAAAGAAGACAATAAACATATCCTTTCTCGTTTATCCCAATTAGCCTGATTCATACCACTTAAGCCAGGCAAAGAGCACATTTTCCCAAGCATCTGTTGAAACACCTGTTTTCGGGAAGCTCCCTTCTTGCTCATCCATTGCACTTTTACATTTGTCAAGATAGTCCATTCCTCCACAGAAAGTTTTGTTTGTAAGAGAGGCTTGACGCTACCCAGAATATTAAACTTCCTCTCACTAATCTCTATCTCTTCTGAGTCAGAATCCTCCTTGTCTTGAGTTTCTTTTTCATAGTCATTCTCACCTTCTGAATATGTCTTGATTGATGTTTCATGAGATTGACCAGATTTTTCGGAATCAGATGTGTAGTATGCAGATACTGCGGTGGTAGGTATGATGGATGGTGTATGGTTTAAGTCAAAACTAAAAAAATTTAGCTTCAAAATTCCTACTATTCTTTGTGTTTGGTTTAAATTTCCTGAAGTAGCTAGTAAAGGATCATTTTGTACAGGTTCTTAAACTTTGTTTGCCTGATTCAGCTATATCATTATCAGAAGTTCTGTTTCCACATATTCTTATGTACTTGGCTAGTATTGCTTGGTAATTCAACTGGGCCAGCAAGAGTCATTACGAGTATTTGACCATATCTCCATATTGTTTAAAAGATGCCAAAGTGGAAAGGCAAGCCTATCAAACCTGAGGTTCAATGAGTCACCTAGAAGATGAAGAATACATCAAGGGGACCAATGACTACTCTGGTGCCTGATACTAATAGAAGGCATTCAAGGACACAGAGTAAATCTCCTACAAAGAAATCAAAGTCAAGTCCTGGGGCACCATCTGCCTTTGATGCAGAAGTGGACTTTTCATTGCAACCAGACTTTGACATGGATAACTATGAACCTTTGCCTAAGTTACGCATTCCCACCAAAGTATTTCTCTGTAATTCAGCTACTATATCATGGCATTAAAGAGTTACTTCCAGGCACAAAATGACTATCTCCGTAAATGGTTGCCCATGAAAGATGAATACCTGCACACTCTCCTTGACATGGAAGCCCCTCCTAATCCAAGACAGTATAGTATATGTGGAGGTGATGGAATATACAGGTACAATAATTGTTTTGGGCACCCGATATTTTGTATCCACTATTGTAAGGCATAACATGTCTTCACTCCTTTTCATAGGATTCTTAAATGGACAGGTCAATTTTTTGATCATTGGTCCTTACACTTGGTGCAGAATTTTCTCCTCAGCCTAATGCTATATAACATATTTGTGCAGGTGGGCTTTGAAATCCATATAGGCCATCACAGTAGGCCTTGCCACTCCCGTATGCCTATAAGTGAGAACATGCAATATGAAATTAAAGAAGACAGTGGTCCCTTTTCCAAGCCACATATTGATGAAACTCCTAATCATGAAATTCTGTCTCATTTAAAGCCACCTGCAGGTTCAGATTATTTGACCATTGTGGATACTAGTGGCATTCATTTCCACAAACTGCGCTATTGTGTCTGCATTGATTCAAAATCACTTCATATCCAACTATTGCATGCTGGCCTATTCCCCTTCACAACAGACTCCCTGAGAACTGCCTTTACATTCGCTGTCTTGGATAATTTCATACGAGACAATTTGGAATGTGGAACCTCTGCAAGCAATTACTACAATAAGCTCTGAAGGATTACATCGAATCCATATCCGCATTTGGTTGTGGTGTGTATTCCTGAATGCTCTATATTATGTAGACTCATTTAGGTCTCACAGAATCACTATAAGGAGCTTCTCAGAATATCCCGTGTGTGGTGACTACTGAAGCTCATGAAGTGGAGTGGCTTTGGACACCTGAATGACTCTCCAAAAGAAGGAGAGTTGGTTCTTTTTTGCCCTGCTTGTCCACAGCCTGGTATAAATGTGTTTTCAGCTGCCAATGATGATTTGTTCCAGTATATTGTTTTCTTCCATTATAATGGTTCTATATTTCTTAACCTTACATTTTGTAGCTGGAAATTCACTCATGGATTAATCATGGATGGTAACTTCAAGGCAGAGCATTTGAAAGATAGAAAGGCAGATGACCAAGTTTGGCTAATGGATGGTCAGGGCTTTATGGTGCGGTGAACGGATTACCAAGAATGTCTGTCCACTACACCCGCACCTTTTGAGGTTATTTTCCAAATTTGTCATATATTTTTATCTAATATATATTTAAGTGATCAACCTGCAATAACCATTGCGCAGTTAATCAAGTGAATGCAAGCTGAGGGAATCTTGAGGCAACTGGAATTGGAGTCACTGAATGCGTACACCATGGGTGTTTTGTTCTGAACTCTGTGGTAGACTTTCAGAAGGGAGAATGGTGTGTTAACACCAAATATTCTTAGGTCATACTAATGTTTACACAAGCAAGTAAACATGGATTATTCCCTTGCAAAAGCACTATCCTATAATATGAAAGGCATTCAACGGGTTTCACTCTTCTATAACATTAACTGCTCATATATGTGGAAACTATACCTGTGGATGAAAAGCAGCCAATTTGTGAGTATCCCAGCCAACTTAGAAATTGTTCCAGGTATTGGAATATGGCATGTTCATGGTCACCAGCCCAAATGCTTCGCACATTATTCCCCGCTATATATTAATGGCATCAGATGGATTGATGGTGAAATTATTGAGATACTATGGTCAATCATCAACATAATATCTGCTTCCGCTCGAACCATGAGTGCCCCGCACTGCCAAGAGCTGCTAGATTTCCAGATGAATAATGCCAATTTTATGAAAATGATTCGAATCAGTATGTCAGACTTAAGTTCAGAATAAATGTTTCATTTTAATTATCATTTTGTTTCCTCAGGTAGGCATTTGAAGACAAAGTCGGAAACCGCATGAACTTCACTAGCCACTGCGGAGGCCACATTCAAAAGGCTTGATGATGGCGTTAACCTGCACACGAAAGAAATCGTGTTGAGTCAGGAACACAACCTATGCACTATTCCTACTATCAGAAGATGTATCATATAGATGACTACCTCCCCTATTTTGTTTGTGATTTTATCTCAAGAGGATCAAGAGATATGTAAATTTCTTTACACTACATATATGCTAATGAGCAATATTGTACTTACACTACTGTATCAACCCTAATAACCCCCATATGTATGTTGGCCCCTGTTCAGCATAGCCACACCACTCTGGGACATGCACAGCCCCTCCCAGAATGGTAGCACAGCCATAGGACTAAAAGAGAAGTTGCCAAAAGGGTAACTGCTAGATCTGTCAAAATGACTCATTCTGACTCATTTTGACTCATACTGACTCATACCCGACCCGAAATGACTCCTTCTGACTCCTGTGACCGCTTAAAGGGTCCAGCACAGCCACCTGTACTAGTATATATAGAGGCTGATCTCTGTGCCTCAGATCTCATTAATCTCTAGATCAATCTTCTATTCCAGAAGAGGATTTAGCTCCCCCTTTTGAGATCTTAGTGGGAAAAGGCTAGGATAATTTCGCTTCTACCTAGATTACATAACATCTAGGGTTAGATAACAAAATCTTCGCCCTAAACACACTTTTGGTGCATAGTTAGTAGGGAAAAAGGTCAAATAACCAATCCCCTCTATCCCCAAAGGTCCCCCAAGTGTACATAAGGTTCTATTGGGTAATTTCACTTATATCTGAGCTTACATAAGCCCTACAAGCGATTACTAGAACAGTTACACGTTTAAGCACACGTTAAGTGACAATTGGTACTTGAGCACTAAAGCAGAAAGCCTTTACCATAATTGGGTATTGCACTAAGCCAGAAAGCACCTGATTACGTCATTGGATCCCCTAGTAGGTTGCCACTATAGCAGAAAGGCACCGTAACTTAGATAAATCTAGTCTAAGAATATCTACTAGGCAAGCATTTGCTTAGCACACAGACAGTACTCTCGTGAGCCAATAACAAAGGTTTATCACTAACCAAATTGAGCACATATAGAGTGACATCCAATTGATTTTCCCACACATTTTAATTGCTACATTTAGCAGTTAGATCTTGTACAATTCACTAAACAGTGGTTTTTCTGAGCAATTATTGCAGAAGAATTATTGCACACCAACAACAAACCATCACAAGGAACTTTCTATCTCAGAAACTACTTCATCTGAGACCCTTTCAGGCAATAATCATTGCACAGCCCCAAACCTTAAACTGATCTAGGAAATCACCAACCAAGCTCTACACTTACATACCAAACCTACACACTTTGGGATTTTGTACTTATCTGCTATCCACAACTCAGCCCTTTGCTTATTTTTGCTAGGAAAGAAGTCAACCTAAGTCCTTTGGCTAATAACCTCGACTTGGAAGAACAACCAGGGATCCGATTCACTAAGTTTTCACTCACTCAGTAGTTGAGCTATTGTTTGATCTGTTAGGTTAGTTGTCTACCAACAGCTTATAGTGAGATTGGGCCTGGAGGATTTGTTTGAGGAAGTCACCTAGCCTTCTATTCATTCATTTTCCTTAAACACAACAGCATGCCAACAGAATGCAAAGAAAGGTGGTTGGATGAGGAGTGTGTCGCTTTGAAAGATCGGATACAAGATCCCACTACAATGGATATATTTCAAATCCAAACACTCAAAAGTAGATATGTTATTTTGTTTTATATTGATCCAATAAATGTTCTATTCTACAGCTTCAACACTGTGCACCATTGAATTAGAATTGCTTATGGAAGGGCAGCTGAAATATGCTAGTATCAACAGTACTGCAACTTGGATAGCCCAAGGGATCCATATAGAAGAAGCCATTATCAGCCTTAAATGAGAGAAAATAGTGGTTACCTCCAATACAACCAAGCACCAGCAGCTGGCCTACACTTGCCGATCAAACTGTCTCTCAGCTGAAATACAAAAGTTTCTCTCAGTGGCCTGCTTGTATCTTGGCAATGTGCTTCCAGATGCGGACAATGCAGACAATGCAGACAACAATGCAGAAACCGAATCCGATGACGATGAAAAAGATTTCCCTGAAGATGAGACCCTTCCTCCTGCTCCGTCATTAACACTTCCGCTTCCATCTTACTTGGGTTACACTGCTTGCAAAGAATATGGAATTGAAGATCTACAGGAGCAGGAGCTTCACCTATGGACTGGGCAAGTGAATGATCCCCTGCATGCTATCCGGTTATCTTTGACCGACAAGACAATTGTTTTCCGCAATGACATCCGCCATGCAAAGAGCCACGCCACTAGCACCCGCGCATATGGGAAGCTTCATTTAGTTGATGATACTTTGCGGAAGCATACAGCGATATACAATTAATGTCACAAAGCGATGGTCAACCTTGCTGCGGGTGAAGAAATTCTTCAAAAGTATCAACCTCTAGAGGATATGGATTTAAAAGTAACAACAAGCATCTTAAATCCGATTGGAAGTGAGAGTCGCAATGACAATCTCACATGGTTTTGGTCATTGGATATACCTAAGGATATGACCGAGAATGATTGGATATCAGAATATATGTGGCGATATTTCTGATTCAAATTTACTTTGCGCTGATGCTAATTCTAGTCTATCATGTCAACTGGCATTGGGCAAAGGCTGCCAAGGATCAATGGGCTAAGGAAGTGGAGCTTACAAATTGCAAGTTTCAATGGACTATCGGATATTTCCAAGCAAAGGTTGATAAATAGGAGGAATTAGAAAAGATTGGCCACGAATGTGGGTATGTTGGACATGCTTGCTATTCTGCATGTCAGTCCGCAGTATATCACGGTTTACTGCACCAGTGCCAGCAGGTCATCAGTAATGCATTGTGATCACAAAGCATTGTCGCATTTATTCCACTGTACAATAAATATAATTCACCATACATCATGTATATTATACTGTGGTGGGGCATGACTGAGCTTTGGCAAGATACCGAGCATTGGTGCACTTGACTTCATCATAAGCATCATAATAAATGCAGTCAGTGCACAGCCGCTTGTGGGCACAGCTGTGTCAGAGTGCAGCCGTGTTATGGCCAGCTGCCTGTGGGCACAGCCGCATCAGAGCACAGCTGCATTATGGCCAACTGCCTGTGGGCACAGCTGCATCATGGCCCAGCCAATTGTGGGCACACAAATGTGGCTGCAGGTGTACTAAGTTGCTCAGGTAATGCATGGAGTAGACATGTCATGTCGTGTTAGGTCGGGTCAAACCTCTGACTCACAATGGACCTGGCACACACTCTAACAGTTCATGTAGGTCGTTTGCACGGCACAAGTGCTGAGTGGATAGTGGTGGTACACGGCAGACCTGGTGCACATCACACCAAACTGGCCAGCAACAACCTGTCACGATCACACAGTAGTCACCAAACACACGCTCTGCATAACTGGATGATCTGCGCCTCCAGCCATATCTTGAGACAGAACAGATGTATGTAGCGCACACTGGCATGGGATGCGTGGGAGTCGATTTGTATGCAGTGTCAGCACTGTGGCGCAAACTTGGTGCACTGGCATGGAGTAGACAGCACACGTGCACGGCACCACACATATCTGCATATAATGTGGCTGGCCCACATTTATTTCGCTATTCTTTTTCACAATTACACCGCATTTTTTGTAAATTCCCCACCGCATTTTCGGAAGCACCCACCATATATTTCAGAGTTCCAAGCATATACTCACATGTACAGTCCATGTAGTGATGTAATCTAATCAAACATGAAACTCAGCGAGAAAACGAAACAAGGAAGCAATAAGGCAGCAAGTATATGCATTTTGGCAGAATATTTAGAATACAGTAGAACAGGCATTAATACTGTTGAGCGGTAACAAGGACAGCTGGGATGAAAATCTGCTTTGCAAGGACATCTCCTGAAGTGATCAGATGATTCTCCATCCTGCAGGTTGGCAAGATAAGCAGGATCGGGCCAGTGTAAAGACATAAGGACTCACTGTGGGAAAACAAAAGAACACATACTGATCGACTTGCCTTTGATGACCTCATGAAAAATAAGGTGTTTTCTGCCGAAATAAAATATCTGTTTGGTTTGCTACTTTCCCATGTGTTGTAGTTCTTCATTGCTGTTTATGTCATCTTATGACGATGACGATGGCAGGGAAGCATAACGATGATGGCGAGGGTGCACCTCAGTATGTCCCCACTCCTGGTCTCATCTCTCGCTCTTTTCTGCATCACACACGTTTCCCTTGCATCCTGGCAAGACCCCTTAGTACCAATGACAATGACAACAAGAATGGGTAATGCTATGGTGCACTTACCATGGCGACAACAACGGGTAAGGGCAACAGCATTGCCAGTGCATCCTGGCACTTGCTTATGTTGCTTACCCTTGCTTGTTCACCATCACCTCCCACCTTTCCACCCATTTGCCCTCCCCTGCCAGGCCACTGTGTCATTTTGTCTCCCCATAATGACAACAATGGCTATAACAATAGGACAATGCTCCTGCCACAAAGATGACGGCAGTAAGGGTGAAGACTACTCGGCCACACACCCACCACCCCAACAGTGACAACAGCTACAAAAATGGGATGCCGCACCTACCCTGATGACAATGAGGGTGTGATCAACACCTCCACATCCTTACACCCACCTGGCCTGGCCTGAAAGCCATGGCTTATTATGGTGGAAGGGCATGACCCATATCCATACATGTATGGGGATGTACAGCATCGTCCTGATGCTTATGGCATGCCACATTGTCGGCTGTGGGTATATCAGCTATGGGCATGCCGTTGTGTTACCGTTATCCACAGAGGGTGATGATAGGTGGACATACTTTCAGTGGTCGCTTGCTGTCATCGTCGTCGTTGATATGACGGACACACCGCCATTGCCCTACCCTCCTCCTTCTCCTCATGTCATGTCGTTGTCATCGCTGTCATGGAAGTGATGGGGGCACTGTTGCATCGCCATCACCTTCACAAGGGATCCAAGCCATTGTCGTCATGGGTTCTGAGCCCTCAAAGGGGCTCAGCCTGGGCTGTGGCTTGTGAGTGAGAACCTGCAATGGTGACTTGGGGCGTGCATAGGAGCACGGGCACACACACAGACACAGTGTTTGTGTATATGACCTTGCATGCACACGTGCACCTTCTTCATCGTTGTTGTGGAGGTAGTGTAGGGAATTGTGGCCTTCGGCCACAGTCCTATGACTGTGTGCAAAGAGAGACACTCGGGTGGTCAGCCTGCTTGCTCATCTGTCGGGACGCCCCTCTCCAAGAATCGGGGTTGGACCATCGGGCATATGATGTACAGTATGAGTAGGGGGGCATGTAAGGGGGCAGAAGGTAGCAGTTTCGAGCCTGCAAAAGCTCTCGTCAGAAGGCTACTGCTACCTGGACCACTGTCCCATCTGAGACTGTTTAGGGTACCAGCTACCAATCTTAAGCCCTATCAAGGAAGTTGGCCAAACTCGCAGAGGTGGCTGTGGCAGTGCAAGGGCGCGACCCCGGATAGATAGGTTGCAGTGTGGGGTGCACAAGTGGGAAGGAGGGAGGCTTCCTACTCAAAGATAATGGTGGGGGGGGAGAAGGGGGGGGAAATCCCACAGGTGGTGTGGGCATGCAAGGCCCTTTCAGGTGCTCGGTTGCACTTTTGCGCTACCATGCAGTCCCCATATGCTTTTCACCATCCTAGGATTTGATAACCAACACAGTGGGCACATTGTTGCGTCGTCATCACCTTCGGTGGTGTGGGTGGGGGCATGAGGGGCATGGGTGGGTAAAGACAAATGGGGGAGACTTACCAGCACTGTCATTGTCATTGTTGTTGAGGCGGTGGGCACACCATTGTGAGGGGCACAGTTGGCTGGAGATGAGATGACTTACTGGCACCATTTGTCACCCTGTCACCATCATTGTTGTTGTCATCACCATCATTGTTGTCATTGAGGTACCAGTGGGCGCGCTTTTGGATGGGGGGACATATCGGCGATGTCAGTTGTCCCACTGTCATTGGTGTCATTGTGGATAGGCGCGCCATTGCATCACCCTCCTCATCATTCTGAAAGATGTCTGTTATGGTGCCACCTGGTGCACCCTCATTGTTGTTCATCATTGTTGTGGTGCCAGGTGTGTTGTTGCATGCCTGCACCCTCAGCGTCATCGTCTGGGCAAGGAGCTCAAGTGGAAGGTGAGTTACATGGCCCGAGGATAACAATGGATAGGACATACCTTCGGCCACCACAAGCACACCATCATTGTTGTCATCGTCATTGTCAGCGTGTTGTCAGTGCTGTCAACCGCCACTTCATTGTCATTGTCGTTACGGTTCCAAGTGGGCCATTGCATGCCCGCACCCCCAGTGGCATTATCATCGAGGTGGTGGGCACATGGTTGCATTGCTGTTGCCTTTGGGGGTTGGGTGGGGAGGTGAGGCGCACGGGTGGGTGAAAATGAGGGTGGGACTTACCAGTGCCATTGGTAGCCCCGGCACCTTTGTCATCATGGGCTTAGGGGTGGGACATCAGTGGTGCACCCCAAGAGTGATGATGGATGGGGGCATACCTTCAGCAGTCACCCTCATCGTCACCAATGTCAATTGTAAAACTCTCATGTCTTGTTTACAAATAATACAGTCCCACGAGCACGAACCACTGGGTCCAGGCATGCCTGGAGGCCTTGCTATAAGATAAGTTCAGATTTTTGTACTGTTCAGACAGTAGGATGTTTGGAAAATTCAATTGTGTTTTGTGGTTCATTAAATTTTAACATGACCTCGACAAAGCAATTCCACATGACATGCAGCGCCTTCCGAGTCTCTCGCAACATAGGTAAGTGCACATTCTTATTCCAAAACACCTTCTCTCATGCATTATAGTGCTGCAGCCATGTTCCAGCTGACCGTTCCTGATTCAATCTGGCAAATGAATATCTATTACACATGTTGCCACATTGATGCGGCTGCACTGCATCTCCTTTCCATGAGCCAAACTACTTGGGTTCCAAATTGGTTTGAATGCATGGACAAAGAATTCGTATGTAGTTAGCTTTGTATTTCCTTATCATCACTAATATGTTGTCCTTTTTCTAGGATTTGTATCATATGGCTGTTGGATGGTATGCCACCCGAGGCAGAGTACCTATGCCTCCACCTGCCGCATATGTGGCATCACTCAAGGTGGACTTGTATACTAATCAGAAACAAGCATTCAAACACCATTTGCTCAAGATTGCGCTGTCCAACTGTGAATTTATTGCCAAAATCAATATGTTCCTTCTGGAGTTCAGCACCAACAGGGGATATGACTTTGTGCATGCTTGGTGGAAAGGAGCTCCAATAGGCTTGGAAGACATCGTAGACAGCAACAAGGCCACAGAGTATTTCCAGGTGAGTATTGTGCTGAATAGTAGTCATTTCATTAATTATTATTTAAACAGAATGCATGGGGTGATAGGTGCCCATTAAACGACCTTGAGAATAAAGTATTGGACAATGAAGAGGAAGCCTTGCTTGCTCGGCTGAAAGTGCTACTCAACATTGAGAAAGAGATGACTAAACGCATGCAACACTACATGACTCATATTTGCCAGCTATCAAATATTTTTGGAGTGAACAATTTTCTGTTTGATCCATCCTGTGCAAAAGACTAGTTCGGTATATATTGTAAACTGTGCTTAATATTCGACCAATTTCCGCAATATATGGATAATGTCACCATGCTCTCTTTCTTCCATTGTGCAACAATGAGTCATGGTTAATAAATATTTTGGTGGTGTGCACATTCTCATGTATTCAATGCATTCTTCGTTGTTGGTGCTGTGACTGCAGCGTCGTCAACCCAATGTTGGACATGTGCTGGGTGTCATTAGTATTACAATGGTCGGATTTATTGTTATATGGTGGAATGTGAAGGCAGGTGAGACTTACCATCTGCATTCATTCTGCACCCTCCCCCTTCTTGTCATTGTCTTAGGTGCATTGGTGTGGGTCCGCAACATCATTGTTGTTGTTGTTCATGTTGATGTGTGAGTTTACATTGCTGCATTCGGCACATTTAGTCTTCAATTGCAGTCCATGGGATGGTGAGCAGTGGGGGATGACAGACTAAGGGAATTCTCTCTCATGTTCAGCCACCTGCCGCCCTCACCGTAGTTGTTGTGCCCTCATCTCTATCATTGCAAAAGTTGAATAATAGTGAAAGATAAACATGAGGGATTAGATGCACCAACAGAGGACCTGACCACTGGCGGTCACCGCTATAGAAGCAGCCAAATTAGGCAGCTCCACAATACAATTGTTCCACAATACACCATTGACACAATACCCTGGCTCAATAATATAACAGTATAATAACATAGCAGGAGCGATGTGCGGATTCACTATATACGCATCAAAGTGGGGGTGTAAGCTACCTTTCCTGTAATATGTGGCCCTGTAAAAAACCGGCTGTGGATTAGAGCCAGTCTTTTGGCCCCATACACTTGAAAATCTACCAGAATACAATTAAAGCTGTGTTGTGTTACATGCTTAAATTAGGTGTATGACTGTGGGAACTATGTTTCATTGTTTGTTCCTCATTATAAGTATGATGTCGCACCATCTTTGTTATTATTCATATGGACAAAAAGACTGCAAATACTGTCCTTCAAAACGTGAGTGCAAAGATAGAATTAATCTTGTGCAAAAAAGTTGCTCTCGATAAGAACAAGTGGGATGAGGCATTGAAGATGATTGACAAAGAAATGGTATGTTGTCGCATTCCTGTTCATTAACAAAACTCATTTTGCATTTTAGGAAGCTGTACATTGCATTGTCAGGCATTCAAGAGCCATCCCAAAGCTTTTTATTGCGGTCGACCGATTCCGGTTTGAACCAGGCAGGAAATATCCCGACTGGCAATGGATAGTCCTCCAGGATATCGAGCAGCTCTGCACTCACCCTTGGTGGAAGCGCATGGAGAATCAACCATGGATAACTATGCTGACCAAGAGGCAGAAGTTGTTGGATACTGGGAGTACTGTGGTAAGTGAACATTGAGGAGATCGAGCTACACAGCACTTAGCCTGGGTTAAAGCACATGGATAATCCGCCTTTGGTTCTTCCGGAGGTCACGAAACAAAAGAAACAAGAAGCGAGGAATGCTGCGGTGAGAGATTGGGTTGCGGCGACTCGTGCAAAGGATCCAGTGGAAACGAGGCAGTTGCTGAGGATTGCCGAGTGAAAGAGGGAGCAGGAAGAAGCCAAAAGGCTCTCAGAAGAATGCTTCAGGAAGTTGTCTATACTGCATGAGCGAGTATATCCATGCCTGCAAGCAATGCAATGCAAACTGTTTCACCCGCTGACACCTGACTTCGAAGATGTTCCAACAAGCTCATCAGAAGAGCTTGACGTCAAATGGGCTCATGACATTCCCTGCTCATGGTGCAACAGTAAGAAGTTAGACTGTTACTGGCCAGAATATGGCAATTCGTGTCGCACTTGCATAAAGGTGGGGACATTATGCAACCAAGATGATTTCGATCTAATCAACTTTCCCAAAGCAATTATTTCTGTGCTGCAGGGTGAGTGGCAAATCAAATCTTTTGAACTTTTAGTTTCCTTAAATTTTGAAGAATCCCCAACTGCGAACTGCCCTGCATTTGCAACATCATCCGATGTCAGCACACTTCTTGCAGACCTTGACAACTTTGAGCAGAAAAGTAACCTGCTAAAAGCTGAACATCAGCGATCTGTCGAAGAGCTAAGACAGTTGGTCAAAGATTCCAAAACAATGCAAGTGGATATTACGAAATGCCGGGTGGAAGGTTCAGAAATGATGTGGGAAATTGAATGGTTGCAGAACAGAAATGTCTAATTTTGAATTCATCTTATGTATACGGTCCTTTTGATTGCCATGACAGCGCTAGAACATCAATAAATAACCCATTTGTAGCGCTGGAAACATCTCTCTCCTTAATGGCTTCATTCCTGCACTCCGCTAATAAATTTGCCACCTCACTGGTTCAATTTATTGATCTCATTGCAGATTACATGAGGAATCATTATGAACAGCTCGCACACCCATTGAGGTCTTGTGAACCAGTGGTATCTAATGTACACATTCCCCTCACAGTTATTGCGGAAGCGAATCGCATTGTAAGCCTATTAGTTGAGGTGAGATCAAATCCATGTATGTAATATGAATTTTAAAGATGTTTATTCATTTATTTGTAACATTCTAAGCAGACATTCTACCAGATTTTAACAAGGATGAAGAAGCACATTATGCTCAAACATTTGTAAAAAGGGGTTTTGAATTTTCTGCAGAGTCATTGAATACCTTCACAGTGTTAAATACCCCCTGCATACTTGTGAATGTGGATGACAATATTATCGCATGGTATTTGCCTTGCTTATTGAGTCATACAAACCAGGTATTTCTGAGTCCTCGGTTATCTAATTTTATTTATCTCCCGACAGGAGCGCATTTGGAACCATGCGCAACATATGGAAGGTGTCTTAGCATCTAGTCTTGGTTACAAAGATGAAGACAAGCATTGGTGAACAAACATCAGTTATTACTGCGTGGATACAGGATTGAAAGGAAGCATCAACATGTCGCCTGGTTGGTTTCAGCAAGGACATAATGTATGTTATCCGTTTATCAATTTTATACATAAGAACAACTGTGTTACAACACCTGAATAGCACAATGGATATATCTGCAAATCTACGACACCCTCAAAATGGAGTTCAATGCCGAAAATGGCTGACGGAAATGCAACACGCTCATGCATTGCTCTCCACAACACTTAGTATTATGCATCTGCAATTGTATAATCTAGGACAAGAGTCAATGATGCAGCAGTGGGCTTCGGCTGTCCAAGAGGACAACAAAGAGATGCTGGACATCCTGTGCATTTGGCCCTCTGTTTACAACATAGTGTTGATTATGGCCAATCGATGCAGCCCCTACCATGTTGACATTAATGGATTGCCTGAGTGGTTCAATCAATTACTCACTATAGGCCAGTATCAGGGATTGGACTTAGTGTTCCCATGCCAGAAGTTGAGACTGCGTTATGAGGCTGGAACATTGGTCGTATTCTCAGGTCGACTAATAGTCCATGGAGTGGGAAGGGTCAAAGGTGAGCACCTCTGTCTTGCTTGGTATATGCAGTGGAAAGTTCATGCTGCTTTGGGGATTCCTGACTGTGACTATGTAAACTTGTGAGACATGTAAATGATGATGTCCTCTTCTTTTTGCTTGTGCATTGTACTTTGTCATGGTTATGTTATTACATTCCAGGTAGTAAGGATAATGCAGAGGACCCTGCATTTAAATTGCTTAGGGATGGTTCGAGCGCACACATCAAAACACATAAGAATCGCATTTAAGTGGTTTACCCAGAAGGTATGGATCATTCCATTGATTGAGAGTGATGCAGAAAAGTGATTAACCTCTTCAACATTCCAGGTAATAGTAGTAGTAGTAGTAGTAGTACTAGGGAATGGCATGGGTATGGGTAACCTGCATGGGTAC